>APFE031083801.1:7352-59260 GCA_000404065.3 Pinus taeda
ATATCTTAAGATCTGATATTGGGTTCTCGGTTTAAAAGCTTGATCTTTAGAAGAGAAGTTGGAAGCGAATCTGTGAAGGGTGATCTCTTGAGCGCAAGATCAGATCTGAGTATCTGACTGTATGTTGGCCCTAATCAGAGGTGCGTAAGTGATCAACAGCGACAGTGCGTGGGTACGCAGAGGAAACAAAGGGTCAATGCGTGGGTACGCAGAAGAGACAAAGGGGCAACGCGTGGATACGCAGAGGCGACAAAGGTGAATTGCGTGGGTACACAGCGCGACAGTGTTTCAGGTCCGTGCTTACTGTTTGAGTATGCGGCGCAACAGTCTTTCTGGGTGCGTACCTACTGCGATAGTACGCGGCGCGATAGTTCTTCTGGGTGCATGCCTACTGTGCAGTACGCGGAGTGATAGTACATTTTGGTGCGTACTATACGCAGATCAGTGAAAGGAGCAATGCGTGGCCACACAGTACAGCAGAAATAACTCTGCGGGTATACGCAGAGAAGCAGAGGGTGAAGTGCGTAGCGACGCAGGCCAGTAAAAAGAAAACTGCGTATCTGTTTTAAGATCTTCTGTTGGTTGAATTTTTCTTGTTGATAAGGTGTTCTGGGTTCAGCTCTGTTATTGTTGATCTGGTTATTGCAGCTGATTGTATAATGTACATATACTTGATGATCATTTGATGTATATGGATCCAGTTTGAAAATTTATGAAAAGTGGTCCTTGAAAAGAAGTAGGGGGTTATAACTCCCTTCCAGGAGAGACTGGAAAACGAGAGAGAGTTGTAGCTATCTGCAGGTTGCAGCCTGCGTACTGGTAAAGGACTGCACCAGTACAAGACCATTGTAAAAGGAGTTTCTAATTTGAAAGAAGATAGAGACATATTGCAGCAGGTGGTTTTCACCAACATTGGATTTCCACCTTATATCTGGTGTTCTTTGATGTGACTGTCTGTTTTTCTTGCTCATTATTTTATGGTACTGATATGCAAAAATAATTCAAAATGTAAATAATGAAGATTTGTTAAAAGAACTAGATAATACTGATTCACCCCCCCTCTCAGTATTATTTTCAACAATCAGCCACTAGAATATCGATTATCTGTGAAACTTTTGGGTTGGAGGAAAGCTTGATTGAAACTGATCTCATTTCTCCAAGTACCTCTACCTTTGTTCTGTCAAGTTGAATTATGTGTACAACAGAATTTTGAGGTGTAATATTCAATTTGCTGCACATAGCCCTTGGCATGATGTTTGAAGAGGCTCTTGTTACACAACATTTTGTCACTGTGTCTGTACTCCCCGTTCCTTGATCCTAGAGGACCTCTACAATGAACCCTACATGCTTTCCCTTCATGAAGAAACTCCCATTGTGTCCTTCTTCATGAGCAGAACGATCCCTGTTTGCACCATTTCTCACAAACCTTTTCTTTTTCCCAGTTTTGAAGACCAGTGCTAATAACCTTTATCCACCTTGCACCAATTTACAAGGATTAACATTGTCCCTAGTGCTGACCATAGCAACTAAGCTTTGTTTTAGTCACGCTGATCCTCTTTTGAATTTTTTTTAAATAAGGAGCCAAAGCTTCCAGCTCTAGAAGCTTCGTAACATAAGTTTGGTAAATGGTTGGGCCTGATGGAGTTGGGGATGTTAGTTTGGGATCCTTTACCCTATAATGATGGAACTACCTCAAAAGATAATACCTTCTCCCATGAGAAGAGGAACCACCTCCCATTCGTTCATGCTATATAAACCTCCCTTTTTCCCAAGCACAAGCTAGTGTTAAGGTTGGTGTGCTAGTGCTAATTAAGTTTGGGGTAAACGACAAGCTATTCATAGTTGTAGCTTTCTAGTTGTGTGAGGGAGAAGTTTTAATTTGGTTTAGTGTGAAGCCTAAAGGGAAGAGCCTTAAAACTATCATTGTTGACGCCATCATGGAATGCTAACAGAAGTGTGTGGGAACCTAGTTTTGTCAAAGGAGAACAATGATGTCAAGACAATGGTTGTAATCTCTTCTTGATTCAATATATATGCAACTATCAATTGATTTCCTACATAATGTGTCAACTTACATGTTTATGGATTAATACTTATTGACTTGTTAAGTAGGTTGAATTACAATTTGTCTATTATCATGGTTGTTGTTTGTTGTTGTTTACTTGTTTTAGGTGTTCAAAGAAGGAAATGGGAGATAGCTGGAGCAAGCAAGAAAGGTTATCACCAAACGGGATAAGCATACTAAGAGGTAGGCCTTCTTAATTGGTTCTAACCTAAGGAAATATTCCATAGAATGTATCAGTTGTGGCTAGACCCATTATCGGGTTAGAGTAATTGTTTGTGTCCGCACTCATAATTTTACTTCACCACAAGTTGGCGACTCCACTGGGGATCCAATCATTTTCTTTGTTTGCTTGGAAGTTCATGGTTTTGTGTGAACGTTTCTAGTTTCACCATTTCCATTTGGTTATGTTTTTTTTCCTTTGCTTATTGGTTTGGGTTTGAAAGTTGTAGTAGCAAGTTTGGTCCCAATTTTTGAAGACTTATTTTTTTCTTAACATCCTCGCTTAGCGCACTTAATTCACTAACAGTCACGTCGATCAACCTGATATGATGAGAAACAATCTCGTCAACCCCTTCTAGTGCTTGTTGTTAGTTAGGCAGTCACACTGATGCTTGTAAGTGAAGATTATGGTTTACCCCAAATCTTTGCTAGTGTGTTGTTCTTCTCATGATTTCGACCCTGTAAGCTTTTTAGAGCATATTCTCCCTAACTAGAAAGTTGTTTTTCATTTGGTTTGTTTTCTTGTCGATTTGTCATCGTTTTTCTTTATTTCTTGGGTCATTGGATGGTTAGTGAAACTAGAGCATCTAAATCATCATCCATTCAGCTGATTGTGAACTCAGTGAGTTAAGTTGTTGATGCCTTTACTCCTTGCATTTTGTTTATGGTCCTTCTTTGGCTTTGACCTCCATTACACAAGTTTGAAAAGTTTTTTTTTGCTTCTCTAAACGTTTCTTTTCTGGCATGGATCACATCTTTTTCCTTTTTTTGGTAAAGTCGTCATGGCATTATTTTGAAAGAGGTTCTCTTTTCGTGTTTTTCATTTGCTTGAGAATTGATTGTCTTGAAAACTTTTTCATTGAAGTGTTTTATGAGAAAATTCATTTCGTCATTTCATGAAAAGTATAAAATTCTAGTTTGATGCATCAATATGTTATGCTAGTTGGCATCATTGGAGACTAGGATTGCATTGGCATTTGAAAAGAAAAGGAATTCTCTTTGCTTTTGAAAGGCCTGTTAGAGTGTACTTGTAAGGAAATTAGGAATTGGAATGTATTTTTTACTAGTTTATTTTCTCAAAAGTGAAGTAGTGAAAAATATTTTTGCTTTAGGTTACTTGGTTGTTTGCATTTGATTGTGCGTTTTCTACCCTCTCTAGTGTAGACAATTCATCGAATTGAAAGGGTCTTGTCTCATTTAGCTGCATTTAGGGTTTTTCGAGTCACATCGCTAAGGCCTAAAAACTGAGACATAACTCAAGATAAACTCTAAAATGAACCCAATTAACCTAATGTGCATTTTAAATCTAACGATCACATCTAGAAGTTCTATACTAGATATGTGTTCCTGTGTCTTTAAACCTAGCAGTTGTCATTAACTTCGGCACTAGACAATGCTAGTATGGATTTGTGCTCCCCATACCATCGACTATATAATGGGAGACCCCTCTAGGCTGCAATCCTTTATCCATAGGAAGCTGAATCGACCACCTTGCAAATGTGATACACCAAACAAAGCATTCGGGGAGATTGCCTACCCGTACTTCTCAGTTCGGCGGGAGGTATTCTATAGTTCACTGTTGCTTGGTACTACTTTTTACCTAGATCATCCAGAGTAGTCATTTGATTTTTTTGACTCATTAAACTTAAAAGATCATTCAAGTTCTTGTGCTTTCGAGCTCGTTTCCAATCGAAAGTGATAGAGTCATTTTTGTTTCTTTCTTGACTCTTAAAATATGAAAGAGCACCAACCTATTATGCATCTTAAAAAATTGATTGCCCACGATCTTATAACATCTTGTTAGTCTTTTCTAGACCAAATAATGAGTGTTCCCTAAAGAACATTTTAAAGCCTTGAAGTTTATCTCTCCCTTTTCCTATTAACTAAGACAAGGTCTTCGTGGTTGAACCATTTGGTTCACCTAGTTCCTCTTCCTCTCCTTTGTCTGAAAGATTGTCTGAGGATCCTTTTCTTGAATTACCATAGTCACTCAAGGACAAAGGTGTTGAACTCATAATCATTATGAGCATTCAACCTTTGTCATCTTTTCCTCCACCTACATCAAATACTAGGTCACCTATTGATTTTGGCCTGGAATCTCTGGACAATCTTGTCCAAACTCATGAGAGTTCGCTGACTACTAACAGTCAACTTGGATTGGTTATCTATCCTTTGAATCCTTTGTTTGACCCTGTTGTGATATCACCATAGCATCCGTACAATCTGTAAAATCAGCCAGGTGTTCCTTTGGAATTATCCCCTCATACCTCTTTGGTCATTTGTTGTCATTTGTTCCCAGCTATGGAACCCTAAGGTGATGCTCCAGTCACCTCTCTGGATGAATCAAAAGTTTCTACTCCACACAATCTCAAGAAGGAAGAACATCCATTTCCTTCTGAAGGTTTACCCTATACAGGGAGCATTCCCATCAGTGTGTATCAGGAATTTTTGCCCAATTATGTGTCTTTGGCACAATTGATTTCAGGTACACCTAGTGCCTCATCACTTTACCATAACCCTATTTGGGTGTTTGGCACCATGCCTACTACAGGTCCATTCATTACGAACCCAACCTCGCAACATGTTGCTACCTTAGTCTCGGTGCAACCAACCATTCTGAACCCTCTTGTATTGTCCATCCCAATTACTTATCTGGTCTAACAAATGGTCTCAAAGAATGTTGCTTTCAGTTCTTCAATCCCACCTAAGAGGCTTTAGGAAAGGTGCAGGGTGCACTCTTGAAGGGTGAAGGTTTTGGTTGAGTTCCTTCAGGGTGTGCCAATGCACTCAAGTAATTCAAGAAGGCATATAGGGCACAAGGTAAGGTTGAAGGATTAAGCTTTAGGTCTTTGGGATGAGCTAGTGCTGTCAAGGAGTGCACACTTCTTCGAGTCAAAGGAGTGCACTAAAACAAGACTTAATCATTTTGGAGGGTGCAATTCAGAACAGGGTAAGGGATTTGTTCTTTTGGAGTGTTCACAACTCTCCATGAGGGTGGATGGTGCACTTCTAAGCAATGAAGGACCTCCCATCAAGACTTCAATGTGTGCTCATCCTCTCTTGGCCTTAATGAGCTCACTTTGCAACCAACTTTTGTCTAAGTCTAGATGATTTGTCGAGGGGTGAGAAAGATGAGTTCTAGACACAAAACCAAGTGTGACACATACTAACTCATCAAGAAAACTTATACAAATTTTATCGAAAATGAATATAAATCAAAACACCCCTTTATGCACATTCTTCAAGTAGAAACAGTGAGGCGTCTGTGACCACAACCCGAAAGTGTCGCTTTACAACAACAAAGGTGTTATGACCATGAAACACATAGATGTTTTATAATAAATGTAATGACACTCGATAACACTAAAGAACACTTAACACATAAAAAACACAGAACGACACTTAACGACCAGAATAACACTTGAGACAACCATGAAGTATGCTCGAAAATTAGAATGTAGTGAAATTTTCAACAGTGTTGTAGCAATGAAAAGAAGTTAATAATTGAAGAGGTATTTATTATTTTTTTCTATCATTTTAGTTAAATTGTTATTTTTTTGTTTAGTAAATAGGTTTATTTATTTAGAGCCATAAAGTGAAGATATGTTTGAAGAATTTTGAAAATGTATTTTGGTTGAATTATTATATGTTTAATTGGGCATTGTAGCAGTTACAACCACCCTCCAAACTTTTTCCTCAGCCTATTTTGGAGCCTCCCTACCAACCTTACACATCACTTTCTCTTGCTTCATCAAGTACTCAAGCTTCAATTTTTTCCTCACACAAACGAAACTTGTCGATCACAGTTGATCGATTCCCCTCATAGGCTACTCACCCGCACTTAGTCCAACTGTAGGCTCAGCAACTTCCCCTTGAAAATTTTGCATTTCTAGAGGGAAACCAACCTTCCCTCCAGGAATTACGCAATCCTCTCTGATAGCCTACTAGGCTCTAGGATTGCGCAATCTTGCCAGCCAACCCTCCTAGCAGGATTTGCGAAAAGCTTCCCAGTAGCAGGTTGTTCAACCCACGATTTACACAAATGTAGGCAGCAGTCAGCTGCTCTACCTAGAAATTGTGCAAACTTCCTAAGAAGTTAGCCCAGCTCCTAGCTGTAACTGCACATTTCCTTCAAGTAGTCAAACAACCTCTTGCATGAGCAGCTGAGTTGAACGATTCCCTCCGGGACCGAGCAAAGAAGATTTGCATGTGTACGTTATTTCTCCTAAGAAAACATGGAAAATCATCCCTTGTTTCAGGGATCTATGTTTAGCAGTTGGAGGTTACATGCAAGGAGCAATTTAGAAACCTCCCACCAAGTGTCACTTCCCCTAGATTTGTGGAATGTGCTTCACAACCTCTATGCTATCAAAACTCATCAACCGGACGCTACAAAGCTCATTCCTCACATCAACCTTGTAGCTATGACATCCCACATCACATCTAGGGGCAATTGGCACATTCAACTCAACTGTTTTGGCGTAAGCCTGCTTCCCATGCCTTGTGCTACATTTTTGTCACTTTTTGTATTGTTTCTTGTGGGAGTATTGTTTGCTTGTTTTCTTTGAACACTTGTTGTCGATTACATGTATACTAGCTTGTCCTAGCTTTGTTTTAGTTTTCATTGCTATCTCACTAATGTCACATGCATGAAATTGTTTTGCACGGATGTTTGCCCAACTAGCAAACTGCATCACCCACATGCATGTTTATCTATTTGTTGAATATTTCATTCATGTTTGGCATGCACTATCAATCACTTATGCTATCACTTAGTGTCTCCATGCATTTACTATCTTAGTTTCTTTTAGTTTCTCGTTGGCGATTCAGGGCCAACCTTGGCCCAGACTCTACCTTCACCAAGGTTGCACTATGTAATCTTGGGAAGGAAGGCTAGAGGATAGTTGTTTCTTGGCCGAAGAAATTGCATAAATCTATCCCTATGCCAACAATCCTTCCCAACTTGAATTGCACATTGCACAATCCTAGTAGTCAGCAGCCAAATTGGAATGTGCATTGCGTAGTTCCAGTAGTCAATTAATCTCCCATCAGCCCAGACAATGCCTTGTGTAGTCTTGGCAGTCGGTCTCTTGACCTCCCAATCAAAATTGTGCAACCTTTATGATCAGTCACATAGGTATGTTGCAGGTCAGTTCTCAAAGTTCATTTTGGTTTTCGACTAACAAATTTCTTGCCATGAGTGTTGCCATGTCCCCACGTATTGCAGGTGCTCATCTATTTCTCAGCAATGCAAGTACAATGGTTTCCAGGAGAGAAGAGTCGAAGACACCATTCAGAGCAGACCTGGAGATGCAATCAATCAAGTGTCTATGAGCTTGCCTACTCGCGAAGACATCAAGTTTTTCTTAGGCAAGGACATCAAGCAGCAGCATCACATTGAGCAGCATCATGAACAATAGTTGAAGGTAGCATACTAAATGCAGCAAATGCAATGAATGCAGAGAATGCATCAAATGTAGTGAATGCAAACAGAAGGTTGTTGACAACACAAAGGCAGAACAAAGTTGCAAAATTAGGTAGATCCGCTGATAATAAAAGAAACTTTGGAGACTTAGGCTAAGGTTATGGCATGACATGAAGGTGGAATTAAGACAAAGAATGGAACAAAGGAGTTGCATATGCCAAAGCAGCAACTCAAGGAAGAACATGAAGCTGCGCAAATAGGCGAATGAGTTTCAGCAGGATCAGGAACAATAGTGGGTGCAATGCACACTCACAAATGAAACTACGCCCATACAAGTTAAAGACCCATCCCAAGAGTTGACACAAAGTATACATTGTGGGCAGTGTTTTTGATCACATGCAAGGGATTCAGCAACATGCATGTCATTGTATGCACGCATGCAATCCAATCCATTCAACACACTCACCAAGGCGAAGACAAGAAGCAAGTCCAACTGAAGCTAAACGTGTACTTTAGCAAGTTAATGTGCATGACCATTAGCACACACTTAAAGATCAGCATGGATGCTATGCATCAGTGTGTTTCCGGTTCAGGTGAACCCATGAAGACCATGCACATGTTAGCAAACGAGTTGGATGAAGGGGCCAAACCAATGCACCGGTTGCAACGAAGGTGAGAGTTCACTTCAGCAAGATGTCACCATGAGGTGCATGCACACCATCACGGATGACCAAGCTTGGCATCAAATCATGAATTTCACCATCACAAGCATGTCAAAGAGTTGGTCTCATGCACTAGAACGAGTGTCAGCGATGTCTTTCATGGCTTGCTCAAGCCATGTTGTCTCACATGAGTACATGTGCATTGTAATGTTGAGTCATGTCAAGTGTAAGTCAAGTATCAATAGTTGGATGTAACAGTCATAGAGTAGGTGAAGAGTCATTAGGGTTGTTGAACTGTCACAAAGGGGAATGTCAAGGCTCACCCCACCCTTTGCTAAAAATAGTCCTTCATAACTCATTGTAAGGGATTTTGGTCAGCTATGCTTCTATTAAGACTATCTTGAAGAAGGCTTGGACAATATTGTAATGTGCCTTGGCTTCTCCACTCCATGGAGCTAATACATCTCTTTGGAGGAGCAGGTAGATCTGGCTGTAACATTCCAATGTTGGGGCTAGCAGGTTTACATGGATGTATTGTATGATTGTGAATTAAACTTCTTTATATAATAAGAGAAAACACATTTTCATGCATATGTTTTTATTGTAGTTGGACTACTCTGGTTTCTTTAATGATATATTTTTTTTAACTTATGTACTTGTGTATGAATTGATTCACATGCAATTATATGAATCTTGTTGTTAATGTGTCACATATGTTGTTAATGTTGTCACCATCTGTGTCAACTGCTCTGCCAGACATCAGACAAACCTTTCATTTGAACCTTGCTATCCGGGAGTTTTTTACATGTTATTTTACCTTGTATGATGTGACTACCACATTCGAGTGGACTGCTCCACCAGAAGATGTGCATGTCCTTTGTGTTGTGTGTTCCTAGCCAAGTTGCATTTGATCCCCTTCAACTTGGAACTCACCTTCACTGCCTTCCCCCCTTTGAAGTGTTAGAACCTCTCATACACCTTCCTTAACTCACTACATCAGTCACAACCTTGCTATTGACAGAGTTATCCTACTTGCCTTTATGCGACATCGCAGTCAAAGAATTACCTTACGACCCATTTCTGGGACTCCTACACTAAACGGTCTGAGGTCTAATTGGGACTTCTTCTTGGGGAGATCCCGTTGACATGTTGGTGGGTCTAGCACCATCAACATTTCTGGCACTAGAAGGAGGGCCTGATGACAGGTAGTGTCCTCTCATCCAGTTTTGAACCTTTGCATATCTTTCATGGAGTCATTCACTCTGCTTCCCTCGAGGTGTTTTTCGAATCATGACGATGTCTCCATCTTGGGGAAGTTTTTCGATATCTTGTCCACTTACATGTATGATGGTGAAGGTGAAGCACTTACATAAATTTATTTCCATGATTCATGAGGAAGATGAGTTTTCTGATGAATAGGCCAGCTTGCTACTTGCATACACACTTCGCGAATCTTCATTTTGTTGGGTGCTCAACCTACTGGCTAACACCATGCACTCATTTCATCACTTCTATGATCTTATTGAAGACACATTCTATCATTTTGATCTAGACCATATTGACCAGAAAGTATAACAGCAATAGAGGGCTCCGGATGAATCCATTATTCATTTTTTTCAGCGCTTCCATGACTTGCAGTTTCAAGCTCTGAGGAGCCAGATGAAGTTTGCATATCTTTGGGACTAGTTCAAGTATTTCCTTAAGAAACCTTCCCATCCCAGGAGGAATTTTGAGATCAAGCCTTACTCAACATTCTTCGTTGATGGAGTTGCACAATCTCATGTGGAAGAGGGCACTATCTCAATTAACTATCCGCCTTACCCTTATTCAATAGCTCCACCACTGCCTAGCAATATTGAGGATCATGCTCACACACTTGTTCATTCTTGACACCCTCCCAACATCACTTCACTCAAATTTCATGCAAATTTGGTTGTGATTCCTTCAAGTCCTCATATTAATTCTTTTCTACGACCTCCATCTTCGCACCCAGGTGTTCCTCTGGATGATGTTGTCTTATGTTCATCCATTTCGGACTCTTCACTTATTGTGAACAAGGAAAAAACCATTGACGGAGTTGGTGTTGCACAAGAAATATGCAATGTTATTCATAAAGAGTATGAGTGGGAGCTTGAGCATCAATACTTGGCAAAGGATGTCTCCCTTCCATCGAAGCCCCCTTCGTTCTTTCCCAACATCGTTGGTGAACCTACCATCCATGATTTCGCATGTGTCTTCATCCATAGATGCATCCATTGTTGATCTTTCGCAGGACACACGGTATGTTAGCCCATAATCCAAAAATAGAGAGGACCAATCATTCATTGGAAATCCACTTGATATTTCATCTACCTTTTCTAGAAACACAGAGGGTGAACATCCTTCCTCCTCATCTACCCCTCTGTGTGATTCATTAAACCTCAAGATGCCAACCAACATCCTGAATTTTCTGAACTTAGTTTTTGTGATCTCTTCACCTCATTATCTGATCACGATGTCAATTGACTCATTGTTAATCCTTCTAAGCCATTGGTCTATGAATATCCATCTGTCAATGAAGTCGAAACCCCACAAAACCTCAAGGCACTTTAGCCCAACTTGACAGTTATGTTAGGCCCTCGTTGTCCTGAGGTTGGTTTCGCTTCTAATCAAGAAATTATTTAGACACTCAAGGCTCATCATCACTCATCTGTATGCACTCAAGATCAATCTAACACTTAGATTTTACTTCCTCACTCAAACTACACGATCCCATTGCTCATGCATTGGAGGAGTCTTACATTGCAAGCACTCGTGCACGATGAAAGTTAGCTTTGTTTCTTTCATTTTCTTGCATGTCATAGTCAAGAGTGTGCTTGTGCTTCAACGTTTCACGTATTGTCACACAACACCATGATAAGTCCATGGGTTGCCCTTCGTGCACTTTCACTCACTTATATCCCATGCACACTTTGAAACATGAAGGGTGGTTGTCTCCATTTTTATATCTTTCTTTCTTGTTGGTTCGCACAATTAGGTTGCTCACGGACTAAGGCTTCATCAACACGGGTCTACCAATGCACTAGTGGCTACAGTGTAAGTATCACTTCACATGATCAGGCCCATGCACCATTAGTGTAGGAGTAGGAGTAGTGCTTGCTTTTAGTTGTTTTCTTGCATGCTTGTTTGCTTATATGATTTGTTTGCTTGTTTATTTGCTTTCTTGTTCACTTACATGCTTTTCTTACACTTTCACTTATGCTTTTTCTTTGCTTTGATGTTTTTCAATTCGCTTGTTTCTTTCATAGGATAGTTTTTCATGAAACCATGTATGACTCTTGAAATGAGTTGGGTAAAGTACAAGAGGGCTTGTACAGCTATTACTACTTCTTTATCTCTCATCTTGCCTCTGTGTGATGAGCTTGTTACTTTTAGTCCATGATACATCAAAGGAAAATACGTACTGTTCGAAGTGAACCTTGGTGAAAATGCAATGCTTGTGCGCTAACTAGTGTCACCTTCTCTAGTCGGTTGTTTTTGGGTTAACCCTTCTCAGCTCAATCAAGTAGAGTAAAGTTAGGGGGAAACCTTAACAAGCACGTCAGAGATACAATAAACTACTTCTCTACTGGAACAACCTCCTCTACTCTCAATAAGTCGAGATCCATGTTCCACCTCTGAAATGAATAAGTGTTATGCACAGTGAAAAAAAAATCAAAATGAAAAGTAAAATAAATTAAAAATGAATAAGGGAAAAGAAGAGCTTCCTACCTAGGGAGGTGATGAAAGTAGCTCTGTCAGGGTACTGACCAAGCTCGTTGGTAGCGAAGCCATGCTTGTGTTCCTATGTGACTCCACCGGGTTACTGTCCAGGCCTGCTGGCAGTGGAGAAACACTAGAGATGAAGCTAAGAGTCTGAAGACTATACTTCTTGTGCACTTATATACCCCTCAACCCCAATCGAAGCAACTATGTTGCCTTGGCTTGGAATGTGTGTTAATCGACCAAGGGCTTGGCAGATGGTATATCTTAAAATCAGGTTAGTGTGAATCCATGATGAGCTAAGAACTCATCAATACTTCAGGAGGTGTTAGACTTGATTTTCATGAACAAAGTCTATGCAAAGAGCTAGAGTTCTACAGTGTGTTGCCAATTGTTGTAGCGGCTATAACCACCCTCAAAAATTTATCCTTATCCTATTTTGGAGCCTCCCTACCAACCTTGCACATTACCTTGACTTGCTTCGTCAAGTACTCAAGCTTCAGTGTCTTCCCCATACGAAGATAGTCTGTTGATCACAGTTAATCCATTCCCCTCACAGGCTGCTCACCCGAACTTGGTTAAACTATAGGCTGAGCAGCTTCCCATTCAAAATTTCACATTTCTGGAGGGAAACCAGCCTTCCCTCTAGCAATTTCACAATCCTCTTTGATAGCTTGCTAGGCTCCAGGATCGCACAATCCTGCCAGTAGGATTTGCACAAATTTTCCCAACAGTATGTTGTTCAGCCTAGGATTTGTCCAGATCTGGGCAGCAATCAGCGGCTCTGCCCAGAAATTTTGCAAACCTCCTAGGCAATCAGCCCAGCTCCCAGCCAGAAATGCGCATTTCCTTCAAGTAGTCGAGCAGCCTATTACATGTGTAGCTGAGTTGACTAGTTCCCTCTGGAAATAAGAAAATGAGAATTGCATGTGTGGGTTGTTTCTCCTAAGGCAGCATGCAAAATCATCCCTTGTCTCAGGGGTCTATTTTTAGTAGTTGGAGGTTACATGTAAGGAGGAATTCAGAAACCTCCCACCAAGTGCTGCTTCCCCTAGGTTTGTGGCATGTGTGTCATAACCTCGATGTTATTGAAAATCATCAACCAGATGTTGCAGAGCTCATTCCTCACATCAACCTTGTAGCTATGACATCCCACATCACATCTAGGGGTATTCGACACATTCAACTCAGCTATTTTGGGGTAAGCTCGCTTCCCATGCCCTGTGTTGCATTTCTATCATTTTTTTGTGTTTTTTCTTGTCGGAGTATTATTTGCTTGTTTTCTTTGAACTCTTGTTGTCCTTTACATGTATACTAGCTTGTCCTAGCTCTATTTCAGTTTTCATTGCTAGCTCACTGTTGTCGCATGCATGAAACTATTTTGGACAGAAGTTTTCCCAGCCAGTGAACTGCCTCACCCACATGCATGTTGATTTGTTTGTTGAATATTTCATTCATGTTTCACATGCACTATCAATCACTTATGCTATCACTTAGCGTCGCCATGCATTTACCCTCTTAGTTTCCTTCAATTTCCTATCGGCGAGTCGGGGCCAACCTTAGCCTGGACTCTTCCTCCACCAAGGTTACATTGCGCAATATGGAGAAGGAGGGCTCACGTTCCTCTCCATATTTGTGCATTCCTTCCCAACAATGGCCTCGAGTACTGTTTTGCACATTTCTGGAGGACAATGGCTGCTTGACCCAATAAATTGCGCAAATCTATCCCTAGGCCACCAGTCCTTCCCAGCTGGAATTGCACATTATGAAATCCCAGTAGTTAGCAGCCAAGCTGAACTGTGCATTTCATAGTTCTAGTAGTTAGTCAGTCTACCAGTAGCCTAGACAATGCCTTGTGTAGTCTTGGCAGTTTGTCTCCTAACCTCCCAGTCGAAATTGTGCAACCTTCATGATCAGTCACACAAGTATGTTGCAAGTTAGTTCTCAAAGTTCATTTTGGTTTTCAATTAACAAATTTCTTACCATGAGTGTTTCCATGTCCCTAGGTATTGCAAGTGCTCATCTACCTCTCAACAGTGTAGGTACAATGGTTTCCAAGAGAGAAGAGTTGAAGACACCATTCAAAGCACACCTGGAGATGCAGTCAATCAAGTGTCTATGAGCTTGCCTACTCACAAAGACATCAAGTTGTTTGTAGACAAGGACATCAATCAGTAGCATCACAACGAGTAGCATCATGAATAGTAGTGGAAGGCAGCATACCGAATGCAGCGATGCAATGAATGCAATGAATATAAGAGGAAGGTTGTTGGAAACACAGAGGCAGAACAAAGTTGCAAAATAAAGAAGATCCATTGATAATAAAAGAAACTTTGGAGACTCAGGCTATAAGGTGATGGTGCAACATGAAGGTCGGACGAAGATAGAGAATGGAATGAAGAAGGAGTTGCATGTGCCAAAGCAGCAACTCAAGGAATAACATGAAGCTGTACAAATAGACGAATGAGTTGCAGCAGGATCAGGAACAGCAGCGGACGCAACATGCACTCACAGACGAAATTGCACTCGTACAAGTTAAAGATACATCCCATCAACTGACATGAAGCAGACATGGTGGGGAATGTTGTTTATCACATGTAAGGGATTCAACAACATGCATGTCATTGTGTGCATGCATGCAATCCAACTCATTCAGCACACTCACAAAGGTGAAGACAAGAATCAAGTCCAACTGAAGTTGAACATGTACTTCAGCAAGTTGATGTGCATGACCACCAACACACACTTGAAGATTAGCATAGACACTATCCATCAGTGTGTTTCCAGTTCAGGTGCACCCAAGAAGACCATGTGCATGTTAGCAAATGAGTTGGATGAAGGGGCCGACCCAATCCACTGGCTGCAATGGAGGCAACAGTTTGCTTCAGCAAGATGTCACCATGAGGTGCATACACACCATCACAAATGACCAAAATTGGCATCATCTCACCACTTTCACCATCACAATCATGTCAAAGAGTTGGTCTCTTGTAGTGGAACAAGTGTTAGTGATGTTTTTCATGGCTTTCTCAAGCCATGTTGTCTCACATAAGTACATGTGCATTGTAATGTTGAGTCATGTCAAGTGTAAGTCAAGTCTCAATAGTTGGATGTAACAGTCATACAGTAGGTGAAGAGTCATCAGGGTATTTGAACTGTTATAAAGGGGAATGTCAAGGGTCACCCCACACTTTGCTATAAATAGTCCCTCATAACTCATTGTAAGGGCTTTTGGTCAACCAATCTTCTACTAAGACTGTCTTTAAGAAGGCTTGGACATTATTGTAACGTGCCTTGACTTCTCCACTGCATTGAGCTAGTAGATCTCTTTAGAGGAGCAAGTGAATTTCGTTGTAACGTTCCAATGTTGGGGCTAACAGGTTTACAGGGATGTATTGTATGATTGTGACTTACACTTGTTTATATAATAAGAGCCAACACATTTTCATGCATATGTTGTTATTGTAGTTGGACTGCTTTAGTTTATTTAATGATAGATGTTGTTTAACTTACATACTTATGTATGAATTGATTCACATCCAATTATATGAATCGCATTGTTAATGCGTTACATCTGTTGTTAATGTTGTCACCATCCGTGTCGACTTCTCTGTCAGACATCAGACAAACCTTTCACTTGAACCTTTCTATAACAATCACCACACTCGTCTCGTACTGATTCATCAGTGTTGTACATGTCATCTTACATTATATGATGTGATTGCTGCATTCGAGTGGACTACTCCACCGGGAGATGTGCATTTCCTTTGTATTGTGTGTTCCTAACCGAGTTGGGACTGATCCCTTTCAACCTAGAACTCACCTTCACCTCCTTCCCCCCTTTCAAGTGTTAGAACCTCTTATACACCTTCTTTAACTCACTGCATCAGTCACACCCTTGCTACTGATAGAGTTATCTAACTTGCCTTTGTGCGACATTGCGATCAAGGCATTACCTTACGACCCACTGCTGGGACTCCTACACCAAATGGTCTGATGTCTAATTGCAACTTCTTACTGGGGAGATCCCCTTAACATGTTGGCGGGTCCAACACCTTCAATATTGGGATAAGGAAAATCCAACTTTGGAAATGAATTCTCGCACAACCTAAAGAGAAATGGAAGTACTTTGGCCATGATGATCCCACTTGATAAATGGAATTCCAACTTCTGAAATGAATTCTCACACAAGCCAAAGTGAAATGGAAGCAATTTGGCCCTGAAGAGGCCACTTGAGAAATGAAAAATGAAATGAAGGAGCCATTTCCTTCATTATTTCAAGGTTTTTAAATGTATTGTAATAGCAAGGATGGTGTTGAATCTTAAAAAGGGAAGAAATGTGATACCCCATATGAAAATAGTTTAGTATGCTTTGTTTTATTAAAAGACAATAATGATATGATCATTTTTTTTAAATAGGTTAGTTATATATATATTATAATTAAAGAAATAAAAATAGGTTTGACAACTTCCTACCTAATCCACATTTGAGAGAGAAAAAACTTTGTGCTATAAAAATATTTAGTGGTGATGTATTTTGAGGAAATTGTAAGAAAAAATATTAGAAGCCTAATTTTTGCAATTATTATGCTTATGATAGTATGGAAAATCCTTGGCTAAGGTGCATAATTAGGCACCAATATTTTTGGGAAGTTACTTTCCAAGTGTAAGAAAATAAAATCATTCTTCTAAATATAAATAAGAGATATGTTCTCCTGTGAGAGCACCTAGAGAGGGTTTTAGGGAAAAGTATCAAGAAATGAAGAGTTATAACTAGCGAAGGAAAGGTAGAAATATATAAAGCGAAGAAGTGAAACTAAATTCCTTTTAAACCATATAATTTGGTTTGGGGGAAACTTGAAGTCACAAATAGGTGTTCATGTTACTAAAAGTTGTAGTTAGGAGGAATGTGGAAGGAATACATTTATCAAACCAAATGTTAAGATAAGTTTTATTTTATTTTACTCTTAAAAAGAAAAATAACAATCTTGTAAATCTTCTTCAATTATTCTTCAATAATTCTATAAGAAGAGTATGGTTTATTTAGATTTGGTTCACAATTTATATGTAAACGTCCTTTGCTTATGATAGTATGACAATATTTATATAACTATAAGGAAATTGGGATAATTCTTAAGCAACATGTAAGTAATGGTATAGAGGTAGGAGAAACCCATTATAGCAGAAAATAAAAAAAAATTATTACATGAAGTTTTACTTCTTATATATATATATCTATATCTATATATATATATATATATATATATATATATATATATATATATATATATATATATATATATATATATATATATTATATATATATATAAATATATATATATAAGTTGAAGGGAATATAACTATTTGCAATAAAATTTATAGCAAATGTATTTAGAAAAGATATATGAATCTATATATCTAAATCTAAATTATGAGAAAAATATATCTATATTTGTAATACTCATGAGGTGTATAATAGATTGTGATGGGGTGTACTCTTAACTCACTTCATGATATAAAGGTCATCGGTTCAAAACGCTATGGGAAAAAATCAATCCATGTTAAGGGGTGTTGTGGCCCAGGCCAGGTGTGATCCCTGGGCGATTTTGACGGCTCAGGTGACCCTAGGTCATGGTTTATCAAGCCACAGGTGAAGCTTGATGTAATCTATGGAGAAATCAAACAACTTAACAAACAAAAGAAAATATGTATATTTGTAGTGCAATCACACAAATAATTTTTTTGTGAAATGGATAATATAACATATACAAAAAAAAGGGTTATATTGTTTAAAAGAGAAAACCAATTAATGGAGAATTTGATGTTAAATGACACGGCAGTTTTTCCTTTTCAAGACATATGGCTAGCATTAATATGCATGGATTGGATCATGTTCTGTGTTTTTCCAAAAGTATATATGTTTAACTTATATATTGATTCTTTTTATAATTAATAATAATAATAATTTGAAATAAAGTTATAATTATGCAGTTAGACGTTTTTTATTTTTGGAGTAAAGCTTCTAAAATTTTAATTTAATTATCAATAATCATCAAGTAGATTGTAGGGAATATTCATAATAGTATACATAAATAATATATTGAAATTTAATTTCAATGTAGTTGTGCCATTTTTTCCTTTTAAATTAAATTGATTAATTAATGAAAACCTTATATCAACAACTGGCACATGAAATAAGCTATGGTTTTTTGACATGTGGTATTGATAAGCCATAGTATTGGCCCATGGTACTATAACAATTTCTATTTAAAAATTAAGAATCTTCATAGTGAAGTGTGTAAGTGTTTTAATGATTAATATGAATTAATTCCTATCTGTGTGTATCAAACATTTACTTTATATGGTTGGAGTAGCTTCATGTCAAACAACCTTATAAATTTAAAAGAATCATATCAATTTAAATACTAAATAATCATGTTAATATAATAATTATATGTTTATATGTGTGTGCATGTTTATTTGCATATTCACAATGGAAAATTTAAGAGTTAGAGTATGGGTATATTACATCTAACTAAAAGGTGATGACTTCTCTGAAATGGGATTTCTCTCTAATTATGGTTTAAAGTTGCCCACAAGATTATGAGATGGGTAGCAAAAGAAAAATTATTTTATCAATGGTGGTGTCCATCAACAAAATTTTGCTCATGGAATACAAGTTTGTCTCTCGCTATAGCTCTGACTCTGGCATTGGTTGACTGTAGCTCTAGGCTCTATATACTAGATCTAGTTCAAGCTGGTATGATTTAGAATATAATAGCTAACTATAGATTCTCCCCTATTAGAAACAAGTGGGGAAGATAAAATATCTCCTTTGTAAGACACATCAATGAGAGAGTGAACTCTATGGTATGACTAATATACCCATCCAAGGTGAACACTCTCTCTTGCAAGAGTCTTATGTCTAGAATATATGTTTGAATTATGAGTATATTTTTAGCATTTCTCATAAGGGTTAACGTAAAAAAAAAAATTATATTTCATGTGGACAAGTTAATCACAGTCTTGTCATTTCATAATCTGAAGTGGTTATGGATCTAGATAAAGTAAAGATGAATTATCCTACATAAACATATCACTCTGAAACTATATTTGTTTGGAGTAGTTTTGAATGTGAGAGGACACTTCCTTTTCATATATGAAACCTATTTTATATTTGATGTTGATGAATTCTTCCCACTTCTGATGATGGGCTTGGGAAGTTCAAGAAGAACTTATGCATCTTCATGTGAATATACTCATGAAGTATGATCATATGTTAATTGATAATGAGAATCTAACTCAAATATATATTTGTTTTGAATGAGAACAAGTTCAAAATGTTGACTCTCTTGATATTATTCATCTCGTTAGAACTATGATCCACGTTCAAAAAACTTGATCTTCTCATGTACATCTTGGAAGCAAATTCAAGCATCTGAGAGAGTGACTCTGGCAATTTTTACCATGTTGTCAATAATAGAGTGTAATAGAGTATTCAATAACTATAACACCTTATTAATTTTGGACATTTTGTCAACAAATCAAGTAAATTGCTGGTGTTTTCAGCTTCATTAATATATATTATTAATATGTCATTAGCCCATCATCTTCCAGATACAGAAACGTTTTTGTTATTAATATCACTTGAAAGAGAGAAAAAAATTGCCTTACTATAAGAATTATTAGTATATTAAAGGAATAATGAACCCAATCTACAACATGATTTCACTTTTGTAGATTGATATATTTAGTAGGATACACTCACTAAAATAGAGATCATGGCAACAACATCATCTCATGAATCTTTTCCTCTATATCCTACGAAAAATTGCAAGAAAAATCATTCATGTTTCCATTGGTTATGAAATTCTAAAGTAATGTACCTTCAAATAAATGATGATTTAGCCTCCATAGAAAATTTTTATTAGTTAAAGAAGCATGGTTTTTAGTCGATATGAATTGAAAATTAGATATTGTATGCTCTACAAGACTAGAACATGTCATGAAACTTGTAAGGAGAAATTGGAGGGACTATGGCCCATAGTACTAACCCATTTGCATACAAAAATATCATATCAACTATTATTAATTCACCGGCTTTCCTATAGTCAACATCTCTTCCATAGTCACTTGCATACAAATTTATTCTCTAGCATGTTGAGAAAACGGACTTTCAAGGTTAACTTGTTAAATAAGTGTTGAATGGCATACATTTTTTGATATCATCCTTCTTTACCATTGCAGATAACACAAACTCATTTGCTTTTCAAAGAGAGAATTCCACAACCTAGAAAACTCACTCTTTGAAAATCAATGTTAGACTTAACAAGAGGGAAATAAAGCATTTATCATCCACATCTACTCGACTACATGACCTTAGGATGTTCACCTCACAACATACAGAGTAATAATACCTATAGTTTCTTTTATAAAGTTGAGAGTAACAAAATTTACAACGGATGTGGTCGAGGGATCATATCCCTTTGAAGGTGGATAGAAATTACCCAAGGATAAAAAGGAATCCCACCCAACTTGGTACTATGTAATACCCCTATGTTCGTTATGATAATGCCATGCTATTTTTAGATTGGACTATTTTTAGATTTGATGGCTAGAAAGCCATGTTGGGTTTAAAATGAATGTGAACAATAAAGTTAGTGTGATGTAATATATAGATTTTGTTTAATAAATAATATGTGGGAAATTAATTGGGAAAGAAGCTCTATAGTTCTAAGATTCTTTCCAAGACTAGAAACCATCATTGATGGGTGAAATTAAGAAAAATATTCCCTTAAATATATCCTAAAAATCCCTAGGAGGAAATAAACACGATTTAATATCATGGGAGAAAAATATCTATTAAATCACTTAGTTCAAGAAAGAAACTATGTATGGGTGTAATAAAATGTTGTGGGAGAGAAACGAATTCTTTAAATAAAAAGGAAAAACAGCTTTCTCAAAAAACAAGAAAGCCAAGGCAAGTGGGGTTGGCAGACCCAAAAATTAGGAATATGCTAAAATATGCTAGGGAAGAAGACATATAAAATACATTACTTAGGAATCAAGGAGGTTGGTGATTCCCGTGGCAAGTATATCTTGGCTCAGGGGAGAATTGGTGGATTCAGTTCATGGTTGGGAGGAGTGTACGTAGTTCCCAAGTAGTTGTTCCTACAACAATTCTGGTTATGAAATTGATATTTATCTTAATAATTTTCTTTAGAATGATAAAGAAAATATATATTGTTTTTCTTCTGAATGAAATAGTTATTAAAATGGGTTGAATAGTTTTATCACATGAAACTAATTTATGGTTGTATGTGTATTTTATTTTTCTAATGGAATTTGGCCATATAGAGGACGCAATTAATCCAATTTTCTTAAGTATCATTAAGATTTGTGAGAAATTTCTAGATTTAGGTTATACTTAAGGTAGGACACCGTGTTGATGTTTCTCCCTGTGCATAGGAAGTATTAGCAGAATGATATTTTTTTATTAGTAGTTGGTAGTTACTTTTGTTCCTACTCTTTGACTAGGATACTTTCTTTGAAAATTATATGTCCTATAAAAAAAATTAAAAATAAGAAGTACTAGCAAAAATCCCATGTAAATTATATCTTAAAAGACAAACCACGAAAAATGCCCACCACTGGAAAATGACACCACTGTCGCAATTTATAATTAAGATGTTATGTTTTGCATGTACCAAACTATGAACTTACGGTCAACATTAGTGTGTGAATGGAATTTTAAAACCATACCAACCCAAACTACCCAGGAAGCACACATTCAATATGTATGGTAAGTCCAAAAATTCTAGATATTTAGTAGAAAACAAATAAACCATCCATGTGCAGACTCAAAAAGAAACAATAATAGTTGGGTGAGTTGGTAAATAGAGGATGAATTTTGATGCTACGTTATTACTTGATCCACCGACTTTTTTTCATTTAAATCAGAATCTAAAATATAGCCAATGATTGAGTACATTGCATTAGAGCAAATTCTAGAACCTTATCTCAACGCATTTCCTGGAGTAAGCGTAATTACACATTCCTTCCTAACTCCTGTATGAATTTAGAAAATTACTTGTTCTTCGAAAAAAGAAATACAACCCATGCGCATGCTACAACCACATGGAGACGTCAAGAATGGACTCGCGGAAGGAGGAACTGAGACGGGTCCAGAGCAAACTATGCGGAGCATTTCAACTCGTTGCTATCTTAGGAAGATATATATATATATATATATGCTAATTAAAGGAACAAATGGTCATTTGTTCGTGAGTAGCAGTAGTTAAGGGTTACATATAGCATAGACCATCGAAATATTTATCCATGACAACAAAAACACAAAAAATATATCCCAACCCTATTGGTGAAGCCTCTAGAGTGAACATGAAGATAGAGCAGACCAGGAGATAACAAAAAATATTCTCGAACGAGGCAAATCTGCCTCATAATATCCAAGCTGGTGAAACAATTATACGTTCAAATTCATATAAAGGAAACTAGCAATACAACCCACTGTAAATTTAAAGATGCAGAAACATACAATATAGTGAGGTGTATAGATTATCTATTAAGCCATGCTTTGAAGAGAAAACTATAAAAATTTCCGCGATACTTTATAGGAGTTTAAATATAGTAATAACACATTCACCATGTCCATATCTCAAATTTCAAAGTAAATTTGGAAGCTACAATAACCCATTTTAAATGGTATTACAAATAATAAATGAGCAAGCTCTAGAGGGTTTTCATTCAACAGTTCCTGTAGTAGTAAATTGACCCATAAGGCTCTAGAAGGTCCACCATAGTCTTTTTTCATTTAAGTCACAACCATAGGGTGATAGATATCTTTAGCCAAAATTCTTCCTAATAGTTATATGATGACTATGAAAAAAAGGTGAGACAAACTTCAACATCGGGTATTCCCTTGCACTAGAGCCAGAAATAGCAGCCATTCAAGGTACGGTTAAAACCAGCTTGTGAGAGTGAAGGAAATAGATCAACTTGAGATCTTGCCACATACTTTTCCTTATTAATTCAACACAACCCCAATAATAATTACCTGTGGCCATGAGATTCAAATCAAATAGTAAGTCAAGAAATCTAAAGGATAACAGTGTATAGAGTGAAACACAAAAGAGAGCAAATAATATAACCCTGTTGACCACCACATATTACCTATAATTTAGTGAAATTTGGGTATCATATCAACTCCTATATCAATTACATGATGTCATTGGAAGTGAAGGAAAAAAGAATAAACGAGGAAAATATTTCCATGATAAAATGATTTTGTGCACAAAGGACCAAAACAAATTTAAACGAAAATTTTTGGTCGAGCTTGACACTATTGCACAACCCTGTGAGAAACTAAAAAGGATGGGAAACAAAATTAACTACCTAACATTTACTAGGAGGACCATAAAGAGGAGCAAAAGAGAATATGAGAAGACCCTATAGGAAGAAAAAATGGCCCTCAATGGTCAATAAGCCTTAACTGAGAAAAGTCGATTATTGTAATGGACAGGACAACTCCCCCGAAGAAAAAATAATGACTAAAAAAAATACATAAATTTTATTACATGAAAATAGGCAAATGACATAGTAGAAGAGATTAAAAATCGGAAGAGATAAATGAACCCAAGCATCACACGCCTAACAGCAATAACATAAGGTGAAGTCAAATGAGAGAAATCAGAGAGCATTGCAGTCATCGAGTGAAGTAATAAAATGGCTATTCAATGAAAGGACATACCACTGTGGTGGATTTAACACTGAAATGAGTGGAAGGTGTACTTTCCACACTGACATAGGAGGTTGATCAAAATAAGGTGGTAATCATAGAAATAAACTATTGGTTACTTTATAACCAATCAGATGCATTCAAGTGGCTTCTATACATGGCTTACTTTATCCTAAGGGTCCCACGTTTCCCCTAAACACATCGGTCCCACTTTGACTTTCCCTTCTTTAAACAAGCGCTTCACTCTACACCATTGATCTCCTCTCTCCAGATCTAATGGTCATCACTCACCCCGATCAACAAAACAATCTAGTGATCCTCCACTATTGATCAAAACGCACTTGATCCAATGGTTAATAGTGATATCAGATGAGCTACTTGTGCAATGTTTAACCACCCTTATGGAGCTGATAAGAAATATAAATCCTTGACCCATAAATGTTTGGGTCCGATTTTCAAGTTAAAGTTTGATCACTTTATGACTTTATATCCATGGGATATAAGAGGCCATCAAATCTACAGCTTGCGGGACTTCAACTAGCACATGGTTTAAAATGGCCTTAACTCCTAGAGTTGACTATGATCTAAGAGGTTGAATATGAGAATGATGGCTAAGATTGATTGTGGTCTTCAATCACGATCAATAAAATATGTACTCTCCTACGCTGCCATTAATACTAATGACTGCATTTAACACATAAACACTGAGATTTATAATTAAACTGTGAAAATAGGGAAAATACCCGATTTTGTTTCAGAATGCAAATACACAAAGGAAAACGAAAGTCTTCACCAGGATTAACACAGAGTTGCACACTGAATCAATTTCTTCAATATAATATTAGTTACAGAGTCTTGGCCCTCTCAGCTCAATTACAACAATTTAACAAATTTCCGTTTAAATCTCAAAAACCCTCTTTATCACTCAACTCTCCCCTCTCACTCAAATCTCAATCATCTTAGCTAATCGCTTTCCATTACATGTTCTTCTCTTTTATGAGTCAAATCCTATTCTAACTGTACTAACAACTCAGTCTCTATTTTAATCAATGTAACAATCAAATCTTTAATTTTAAGGTCTATTACACACCTATGCTAACAACTTATCCCTTAGCCTAAAATAAGACGATTTTCTAATTATTATAATAATGAAGTAAAGATAATTTTCAAGAGATCCAACCCTCTCTACCAAAACTCACTTTTGACCACTCATGTCGATGAAATTCAAATCATTTAGCCACAACATGTGAACAAGCCATCACATTATTGGCTAAGTCCAGATGCTCCTACATGAGACTCCCAGGGAAGAAAAGAATCATCCTTCAGACTTTCAAGGTTTACTCCATACTTCTGCAACTCTACTATCGTCAACCAACTAGCATCCTCCATTGGTTGTCCTTTCCATTTGACTAGATATTGAAAATAAACATGTCCTCTAGTTCTTTTGGATACTGTTTTCTCCAAAACAGCTCCCACCTCTTTCTTAACTGTCTTTGGAATTTGTTCTTCCCAATTTAAAGTTTGAACTTCATCTCCTGTAGTTTCCTCCTATAGCTCTATCTCTGTCTCTTTGTATGGATACAAATCTGCAACATTGAAGATATGGGATATTCCAATCCCTTCTGGCAATTCAATTTCATAAGCATTAGTTAACAACTTTCTTACAATTTTACATGGTCCTATCTTTTTCATTTTTAGTTTATTGTAAGTCTTAGTAGGAAATATTTCTTTTCTCAAATACACAATCACTAAATCTTGCACTTGGAATTATTTCTATCTTATTTTCATATCTACTCTGTGTTTGTATTTCCCACTGCTTTCTTGCAATCCGCCTTTGATATCTTCTTGTAGTTTCTACATCTAATTTCTAAACTCTTCAGCTTTAGCACTTCTTGTCTCTTATTTACCCAAATTTATGAGCTCATACACACCCCTTGTATTCATCCCAAAAACAATCTGAAATGGACTCATTCTAGTACTTCATTTTGGAGTGTCATTAGGAGCAAACTCAACCCGAGCTAGTGCTAAATACCACTGCTTAGGTTTTTGATACACTAAACTTCTCAATATGTTTCCCCAGCTTCTGTTTACCACTTCGGTCTGTCCATTTGTTTGAGGATGGTATGCTTAACTGAAACTAAGGTTATCACCAAGTTTCTTCCAAAGAGTTCTCTAGAAATTCCCTACAAACATTGTATCTCTATCAAACACAATACTTATAGGCAATCCATGTAATATTACAATTTCTGAAAAAAAATAGATTAGCAATATGTGTTGCATCATTGGTCTTCTTAGATGCAATGAAATGTGGCTTCTTGGAAAATCTATCTACAACAACATGAATGGAATCATTCCCCCTTTGATTTTTAGGTAATCCAAAAACAAAATCCATGCTAACTGCATCCCATGGTCGGTCTGGTATTGGCAATGGCTGGTACAATCCTGTATTTTGGCTTCTCCCTTTAGCATGCAGACATATCCTACACTTCTAAACAAATCCCTTAACATCATTCTGCATCTTTGGCCAATAGTAAAAAGCATTTACCTGAGAAAAGGTTTTGTCTTGTCCAAAATGACCAGATAATGCTCCACTATGTTTCTCATTTATTATGATTTCCCTCATTGAACATTTGGGAATGCACAACTTGTTGCCTTTAAACAATAAACCTCCTTGGATATGATAATCTAACCACTAACTTCTGTTATGAACTATTGGATTTTGTACTATTGTATAAATATCTTTGAAATCTGCATCATATTTATACATTTCAACCATTTCTTCAAATCCTACAACACCAACTTTTAATTCTTACACAATGAAATTTACCCTGCTTAAAGCATCAGTAACTTTGTTCAACTTACCACTTGCCTGTTTTATCACAAAAGTAAAGCTCTGCAAAAACTCTACCCACTTGGCATGTTTCTGGTTCAATTTTGGTTGGTTTTTTATGAACTATAATGAATGATTTTCAGAATATAATATAAAATCCTTTGGTGGAAAATAATGTCTCCAATTTTTTAAGGCTTGTACAATAACATAAAATTCTTTATCATAAAAAGAATACTTCTTCTTAGCTTCATTTAATTTCTCACTGAAGTATTTTATTGGTCTCTATTCCTGACTCAAAACTGCTCTAATTGCAACTCCACTAGCATATGCTTCAACTTGAAATACTTTTTCAAAATCAGGTAAAGATAAAATTAATTTCTCTGTGATTTTCCTCTTTAGTAACTTAAAATTCTTGTTTACTGCTTTTGTCCACTCGAATCGTTGATTAGTCTCCTTGATTGTTTCAAGAATTGGTGCAGAAATTTGACTAAAACCTCTGATAAATTTCCTATAAAAACTTGCAAAACCCTGAAAACTTCTTACCTTCAATATATTCCTTGGAATAGGCCAGTTCAAAATTATTTGGACATTCTCTAGATCTATTTTCAACCCTTCTTTAGAAACTACAAATCCCAACTAAATTAATTCTTCTTCCATGAAACTACATTTCTTCAAATTCATCAGTAGTTTCTCTTTCTACAGAGTTCTTAAAACCAATTTAAGATTCTTTAGATGTTGTTCTTTACTTCTACTAAAAACTAGAATATCAACAACATAAACAGTAACAAACTTGCATGCATATTCCTTCAAGACTTCATTCATCAATTTCAAGAACGTGCTAGGTGCATTAGTGAGTCCAAAAGGCATCACTAACCACTCATACAACCCACTGTTTATTTTAAATGTAGTCTTTCATTGATCTCCTTCTCTAATTCTTATTTGGTGATATCCACTCTTCAAATCTTTTTTAGTAAAATACTTTGACCCACTCAAACAATCCATCAAATCATCCATGCGTGGTAACTGAAACCTATACCTGATAGTGATCTTGTTTATGGCCCTGGAATCTGTACACATATGCCATTCACCTCCTTTCTTTCGACTGAGTACTGTTGGTACAACACATGGACTAAGACTCTCTCTAATTAGTCCCTTATCCATTAGTTCTTGCACTTTTTTTCCAACTTCTACATTCTCTTTAAGGAGTTAATCTATATGCTGCTTTGTTTGGCAAACTTGCTCCTGGTATTAGATCAGTATGATGACTAATACTCATGATTGGTGGCAATGCATTTGGCAACTCATCCACAATAATATCAGCAAAATCATTCAATAGAGTTTTGATTTCTTTTGGTAAATCATCTATGTTTGTGGAAGTCAAAATTACCTTAGGTCTCCCTATGACAACAAAATTCATTTCTTCACCTTTTCCAACCTCTTGCAATAGCTCCTTTCCACTCATCGGTATAACATTGTTTCCAGGTGCTCCCTTGTCAACTTCATCCTTCAATGGCAACATCATATGTTTATTTCCATCCTTCTCCACAGTATAAGTATTTTTCCTCCCATCATGAATAGCTTTCCGATCAAACTATCACATCTTTATAAGTACCAATCTGTATCTCTACCTTGCATTGTTCTATCACAATAATCTGTTAACCTTTCTGTAACCATGACACTTTGTAAGGAGTAGGGTGTACTGTCTTCACTAATCCTATCTTGTCCACCACCTTTGTAGAAACAAGGTTATCAATGCTTCCACTTCCAATTATCACTTTACAACATTTACCTTTGGATTTGCATGTAGTTCTAAATAAACTCTTCCTCTGTGCTGGTTCTTTTGTCTCTTTCTCTTCCTTAAGAAATGCCCTTTTCAACAACAGGAATTCTCCTACTTCAGTGGATTCTTACTTTTATATAATTTAAGGTGTTTCTTGCTTTGCCTCAATCATATTCACATTCCTCTAACTTGTTGTTCTATTATAAGTACAGTCCCATGATCCATGTCCCCATTCTCCACGTGTAACACTGAATATCTCTTCCTCGACCTCTTCCTCTGGGTGCAAACCTTCCTCTACTAAAATATCCCCTCTATGGTGGTCTACTACTTAAACTTCCTACTTCATTTTGATGTTGTTGAAACCTTGGTCTGGTAGTTCCTCTACCTATCACTAAACCTCTCCCTCTATTCCTCTGATTTTGTTTTCTACACATCTTCTCTTCTGTCTTCAAACCTACTTCATAGGCATCTTCAATGGTCTTCAAACTTAGCAAGCTGATCTCATCCTATATGTCATATCTTAAGCCATTGATATATCTAGCTACCTTCTCCATGTCATCCTCTGCATGTCCTACTCTAATACTCAATCTATAAAACTCTTATGTATATTCTTTAACAGACTTTTTTTTCCTTAAATTCTATAACTATTTGAAAAGATTTAATTGATAAACTTTTAGCATAAATTTAGCTTTCATTTTACTCACCATTTTGTCCTATTTCTTGATCTTGGACTTTCCCTTTCTTGTTCTGGAGGTTTGTAGTTCATCCCACCAAATAGCTGCATGACCCTTCAATCTGGTAACTGCAAATTTTAGCTTCTTTTTGTCATCAACCTTCTCATAGTCAAAATATTTTTCTAATGAATTGATACAATCCATTAGATCTTCTGCATTGATACTCCCTTCATACACAAGAATTTCCACCTTTAGTTTTCCACCTACTGTAGCCAACATCTTGATAACTTTGGTAGTTTCATTTTCCTCCTCTTCTTCTTCTTCAGAAGATTCTTCTGCAGCATTGAAAACTCCTTCATCAGGTGTTCTCCTCTGAGCAATCTCCATTGTATCCATCCTTGTATGCAGACTCTGGATCACCTCCAACAAAACTGTATTTTCTTCATGTCTTCCTCGACCTATGCCAGCTCCTCTCCTTGGCAGCATGTTTACTACAGTCAACTCAATATTTGTGCTCTGATACTAAAATGACGCAGGAGGTTGATCAAAACAAGGTGGTAGTCTTAAAAATAGACTATTTGTTACTTTATAGCCAACCAGATGCATTCAAGTGGATTTTGTATGTGGCTTACTTTATTCTAAGGGTCCCACATTTCCCCTAAACACATCGGTCCCACATTGACTTTCCCTTTTTTAAGTAGGTGCTTCCCTCTACGTCGTTGATCTCCTCTTTCCAGATCTAATGGTCATCACTCACCCTGATTAACAAAAAAATCTGGCGATCCTCCACCATTGATGAAAACGCACTTGATCCAATGGTTAATAGTGATATCGGACAAGCAACTTGTGCAATGTTTAACCACTCTTACGGAGCCGATAAGAAATATAAATGCTTGATCAATAAATGTTTAGGTCCAATTTTGAAGTTAAAGTTCGATCACTTCATGACGCAATATCTGTTGGATATAAGAGGCCATCAAATCTATGATTTGCAGGACTTCAACTAGCACACTATTTAAAACGGCCTTAACTCCTGTAGTTGATTGTGATATAAGAGGTTGAATATGAGATTGACGACTAAGATCGATTACGGTCTTCAAACAAAATCAAGAAAATCCGTACTCTCCTACCCTACCATTAATACTAATGACTGTGATTAACACATAAACACTGAGATTTACAATTAAAGTGTGAAAACAGGGAAAATACCTGATTTTGTTTCAGAATGCAAATACACAGAGGAAAATGAGAGTCTTCACTAGGATTAACAAAAAGTTGCACAATGAATCAATTTCTTCCGTATAATATTAGTTATAGAGTCTTGGCCCTCTCGGTTCAATTAGAGAAATTTAACAAACCTCTGTTTCAATCTCAAAAACCCTCCCTATCACTCAAATCTTACCTCTCACTCAAATCTCAATCATATCAGCTAATCCCTTTCCATTACATTTTCTTCTCTTTTACGAATCAAATCCTATTCTAACTATACAAACAACTCGATCTCTATTTTAATAAATCTAACAATCAAATACCTAATTTTAAGCTCTATTGCACACCTATGCTAACAACTTCTCCCTTCATTTAAAATAAGACAATTTTCTAATTATTACAATAATGAAGTAAGATGATTTTCGAGAGATCCAACCCTATCTACCAAAATTGACTTTTGACCACTCAGGTGAGTGAAATTCAACTCATTTATCCACAACATGTGAACAAACCATCACATTGATGGCTAAGTCTAGATGCTCGTGCATCACATGCCCTTGATGAAAATTTCAGTTGCAAATCTACTAGATACCTTCATGGTGGTGCCCTTCTATCTTGACACCACACAAGATCGATGAAAAGAACAGAGAGGAGGAAAAAGACACATAACATATGTTAGGGTTAGAGAGGAAAACTCTACCCCATTGGATCATTGAATTTCATCACCACCCTCCACATTACACTTGTACAAAAGAGAAAATGGTCATCACATCGGTCTCACGGGCATGGTAGCTTCCGATTTGGCTCATGAAAGCCCATTAACTGAGGCTCAAGAGCTTATATTCCATGTGTAACTCACCCTTGGGAAAATATTTACACTAATATCAATCACCAAGAGTTCAATAAAAAATTCTAAGCCTTGGGTAGACCCAATGGTAATGCACATAAAAAATTCATGTGCAATCTAACCATTTCAGTAGTTTACTTTAGTAAGCCTAATACTATGACATAGTAATGATAGATGGTAAGCCCAATATAAAGCAAGGTAAGAGAGGGCGTATAGTCAGTTGACATCTTATGAGCACTTAATAGTATTTCAATTGTATTGATTTCTTTGGTAAGTTAATTTGAATGAAATGGAATTAGCTAGAAGTACAATTTATAGAGATTACTTATTCATATATATCATAAGGCATATATATATAATAACCAAACAAAGAAAAAAATATAGGAGGTATGTGAAGGATGGTATCAGAGCCCAGTTTCAAGGACTTGGCCTACAAGGAACCACCACACTAAAGAATAGTTACGTGCAAAATTTGGGAATCTGATTTAAGAATTGATAGCTAATACTAGTTGTGTTTATTATAAGGTATTCCAATGAAGCAAAGTTACAATTTGAAATGGAGGATGACACCCTCCACCTACAATAGACAGGGGAGGAATCTATCTAGAGCTAGGAGAAGGAATTAATACACGTAAAAATCAACTAGTGAAGATTGTGAAGAGGTTACAATAGGAGCTCATTTATCTCAAAACCAACCATGAATGATTGCTAAATGTGTGTGAAGAATAATAAATAATGATTAGATAGCTAACTTAAAAGTCCAATCATAAGATAACAAAAACAAGAGAGGATGGAGGTAGAACAAAACTGTTGAAAAGAAAACATGTGGAGATTGAAATTAAAAATATATATATATATATATATATATATATGAAAGTGGGGACAATTCAAACAAGGCTTATCCAAAAACCTAGAAAAGGAAGCAAAAGTAGAGCTACAAGGGGATTTCATAAAAATAAAACCCCCTACTTTTGATAGGGAAAGGGAGAAGGATGCAGAAGTTTGTCTCCTCAATACGTCCAAGTAGTTCCAAATATATTAGTATGAGAGAAATATGAATTCCACATTAGTCATTTATCAATTGCAAGGAAAAGTTTCTCTTTGGTAGGAAGAGGTCGAAAGTGTGCATATGTTAGAGGAAAAGACAATTTCTTGGGATGAGTTCCAGAGGAAATTCAAGTCGAGATACTTGAATGAATGTTATTATGATGATCGAGAAAATAGTTTCATGCGTTAACATTCGGATAATTAACTATAGGGACCTTGTTTTATAACAGTACTTAAGTCGTTTTTTTGGATCTCGTTTCAACCCCTGTGAAGGCAATGGCTCTCCGCCTTTCCCATGTTAGCCAAACCTTCGATGATTCCATAAGCAAGAAGACTGAAATGGCTAGACTCACACTGGTCATCTTCGTGCCGCCGAGAGTAAAGGTTTTATGTTATTCACTGTAGTTAGGGTTTATAAGAAGCACAAAGGTGTGAATCTGGCAAGATCTGCTGCAAATTGGGTTTCTTCGGGTGGAAAATATTACGAATATACTCTTGAATGGATTAAAAGGGTTAGCTATGCTTCAGAAATGCTCGCAGATTAGGCACCTATACAATGTAGATCTTGGTTTTTACATGTTCGAGCGGCCGCCGTTGAGCCCTAATTAGGCAACATATCCCTTGTTACGGGGTATGTTGCACAGATTGAGCCTTGGACTCTTCGATTCAGACCTACATATGGTAGATCGACCCCTCTGTTGGCCAAATCTGGAAGCCCACTCACTATACAAGCTATCTAGAGGTGAGCAAAAGGCACAGAGAAGAATCTCAGGGTTAGATATGACGAATTCAAGATCTAGACCTGTGCCAAGGGATTTCCAAGTATTTGTAAAACTCCCAGAAGGAAAATTGAAAATAATTTGGGTAGAAGAGACAGATTCTATCAAGCAACTGCAGAAAATTATAATGCAATAGCTGGGATACCCCATCAGATCTCAAAATATGATACATGAGGGCAGAGTGCTACAAGACCCAAAATACCTCTGGGAATACAAAATTGCACCCCTGTCAACAATCATTCTCAATCTGAGAATAAGTGGGGGCGCATCCATCAATACCAGGAATCCTTACAAGGCTGAAGGAAGTGGTACTAGTTCAATTGGGAAGAAACCAGGCAACATTTCCTTCAATAACATTCTACAAGGGAAAAACACAGAAGGAGCAGCATTGAATCAATCAAGTATGGACGACGGGCCATACATTATGGAATAGTTGAATCGTACTCCAGAATACAATATAGATGCACCAGAAATAGAGCAGTATTGTACTATATATGAAAAACAAGCAATAATATGTAGATTTAACAGCTTTTGGTCCAAACCTGCTGATCTATTTCACTGGATCTTCACAAACTGGACCACACACTACAAAATGCATCTCTATTCCAAAGGTTTTTTCATAGTAAAATTTTATTCAGAAATAGATAGAGATATAGTAATACAAGAAGGACCTTGGTTTTGGGGATCCACTGGCCTCTTCATCACACCATGGTTCCCAGATTTTGATGCAAACACAATGGTTGTCTCCAAGATGCTAGTTTGGATAACACTACACAACCTCCCAATACATCTCTGGGATCACCAAGTAATAGCTGGAATTGGAAATATCATTGGGCATTACATCAAAATGGATAACCAGTGAGTGGAGGAAAGAATTTATACTTTTGCACGAATATGTGTGGAAGTAGACATTAGCAAAGGACTACCAGGCCAGATCTAGCTGAAGCATAGACAGTGGAGCTAGACACAGGTTGTAGATTATGAAAATACCACCTTCAGGTGCCGAATTTGTTGACAAATAGGACACCTACAAAGCACATGTCCAGTAGTCAAAAAAGATAATCATAAAAAAAAAAACGGAAAAACAAGCAAAAGGGTGGCAATTCCCTCCACCTCCCCCAGATGAAGAGGAGGAAGAAGAGATGGATTTTGCTTACCCCAACCAGACTAATCAAATGAATAAAGAACCAACAGTAGAAGACACAAATCCACAGGAAAATATAGACACAAGGACCTCAGATATTATGGATATGGGCAGAAATAAAAGACAACACATATCAGACACATTAGATTCTGATGAAGATAATACACAAACTTTGGCTGAAATAGCACTAGCACTTATAACGCCAACAGAGTCATAGCGGAGTGGGAGAACAGTTGAAAAGAAAAAAGGGTGAAAAATCTGACTTTTCCCCACCTATACAAAAATACTTTTTGCTTTACGTGTTTTATTTATTGAAATCCGTACACCCTGCGTGGTGATGAAGGATCTATGCATTCTCTTTTTGAGCATTTTTTCTGTTTACAGCATATGTCGAAAGGCATCTTCCGTACACCCCGCATGGTGATGAAGGATCTATGCTTTTTTTTATTACCATTTTTTAAATCTGTTTTACAGCATATGTCGGAAGGCATCTACAACATGTAATTTCTCAATGATAATGAAATATTACAATTTTTCCAATGGAATAGAATAATTAACTATGGATGAGTTTGTGGCTAAATTCACAAATTTGTTGTGGTATGTCCCTTATATAAAAGAAGACAAAGCCAAGTTACAAAGGTTTTTGAATTTCCTACTAGTCCCTTATAAGGAGAGGATTGAGATTGAAAATCCTAAGACAATGAATGAAGCTATAAGAAGAGCAAGAATTTGTTATTAGAAATCAAAGAATAAGGGAGAAGGCTTGAAACCTCACCAAGGTAAGGATAGAAAAAAATATATAATGGGGTAAAAAAATGGAGAAACCTTCTTATCTTAAAAATTTTGGAAGGGACCACTAGTGGAAGAAGTTTAGCAAGGGAAATTCAAACTAGCCATCACAATCTAAAACTGTGTCCAAGCTCGTGGATCGAAATAATAAAAGGGAAAGTAGGGTCAAGGAGCAAGAACTGTTGAGGTGTTGGGGGTGCAGTGAACCCCATTTTTTGAGGGACTACCCGCATAAGCCGAGATCTACTAAAAACATCCAAGTTATTCATGAGGCAACTACTGTGAATGATATTGGTAGAAAATTTCCATGAATAAGTGCAACACTAATCCACTATGATCGAGATTGAAGGCAAAATTTCAAACCAATTTCTTTTAATCTTAATTGATCCTGGGGATAGTTTAAGCTACATTAGTCCCTAGATTCTAGGAAAATGTAAACTAAAAATTGAAAAACTCAAGATTACATGGTTGGTACAGTTAGTAATGAGCACAAAGAGGAAGGTAACTAGCCAAGTGAGATAATGTCACATTGATTTAAATGGTTGTTCCAAAGAGTTAAACTTAAATATCCTTCCCTTCGTCTCCTACGATGTATTAATAGTCATGGACTGGTTGGAATAACATGGAGTTTTCATAAACTGTTTAGAGAAAACAATACGCTATGTGAGTTAAGATGGATAAACCTAGTTAATTAAAGGCATACAAAAACCAATATCAGTTACGCAAATTTCAACTGTATGAATAAAAAAGAGTGCATGAAATTTTTTTCAGTTACTTTTGGTACATGTTGGAACTAATGAACAACAAACAGAATAACAAAAATTAAAGGATTCGCTAATTATTAGGGAATTTCAAGCTATTTTCCATAATAAATTCCTAGTTTAGCTATTGTTGATGGGCTAGAATTTACCGCCAACAAATAAGGGGATCTTCCAGATGCAAAATCATAATTAGACTCTAAAACCTTTGGTTTAGGGAGCATGTCTAGTGTGTAGGCCCTTATTTCATATAGTTGGTTGAAGTTTGGTTTAGACAAGAAAGGGAATATCCAGTAACAAAATAAATATACTTCAACAAAACAAAGTGAGTAACTGACAAATTCTTCATAAAACAGATACCATAAATAGAAATATTATAACTTCATATCATGAATCTTAAGTAAAGAATCGTTGGAAAAACTTCAAATAATACCTCGCATATCTAAAGGATAAAGTTAACAACCAAGAATGAGTTCAAGATGGTTAAGCATTTACAAACAAAAGTGAGTGCACAATCTATAATAGTACTATGTCAATATCAATAAAGAAGTTTATCAACATAAGCATAGGGTCAACATGTCATATACCATCCATCTATTGCAAACGAAAACTCATAGCACTGGAAGATACATGAGGAGGTAGTACACAAAATCTCATAGGAAACTCCAATTCATTAAGCTAATAATAGTCATGGCATCAAAGTAGAAAGTCTCCATCCAATCCAACAAGGTAAATCTACTATTACTCATTGCATTTATTAGAAGAGTACAAGTTCTAAAAAAATATGTACTAGAATAAGTCTAAAGCTAAAATTCTTTTACAATATGCCATAAGGGTGTATTTATAGGAAAGAGGGTGACTTTTGGTCACCCTTGAGACTTAGACTTCCTCCTAACCTTTTGACTTCCTCATGACTTTTAGAATTCCTTATGAATCTTCAAATTCCTATTGTGTTCTACTCTATCTTATCTTGATATTATCAAGAAAATAGGCTAACTCTATCCTATAAATTTGGTAATAGATAATTCTGAAACACCTAAGTGTAGCTACTCCACGAGGTAGGTGTGCTAGATGTTGTATTCAGTGGTTATTGGAGCTATATTTGGTTGATCTTCATCATGCCTATTCAGACATTCAAGTGCATCTTGAATGAAGGTGCTTCCTTTGACACTTATTCAATTGGCTAGAGTCATCATCTTTGTTTACATCCTCACCGACTCCACCATGTACTGTGTAATTCTCTCCTTTGTAACCCACAGGATTCTTGAGTTGGAGGCTTCCTTGAAAGTGTTGATAAATTCATGAAACTCCTGTAGGATGTCCTCATATTTCCTCACCTCTCATACTTCCCTAATAGAAGGAATCCCATGGTTCTTGATCACTGACTCTAATAGACTCATAAGATACCTGTAACAATCAACAACCTTGTCCATGTCTCTAGTTAGCTTGTCCTGTGATTGGATCTTAATGCATAGCTAGACTTTATCATTCTGGGTGTTGATCTAGTATTTCTTTGGGAGAACAATTAGTGCCTCGAGATACATGTTTGTCCACACATGAATATTCTCCAGAGCTATAACGACCTCTTTTAGCATGGAGGATTTTTATTTTCTATTGAATTGTATGGCCAAGATAGGGGTCGGAGTACGATGCAGCTTTGACAACTCTTCATAAACCATTTCCATGGCTCCTCTCAAGGTTTCAACCTCTTCCTTTATTGTGGCATGTAATTTCTTCGTGCTTGAGTTAGTTAAGTGAAGTGCTACATTCTCTTCTTCCATATTCCTTCTATCTTCTACTGCTTTGATGGATATTTGTTCATATTCATGGAGCTCTATTTGGAGTGGAACAATTTTCTTGCTCATTCTCCCAACATTAAGCTCAGTCACAATCACAAACGTGGTCCCGGTTGAAGTGATCATCTCAAGGTTTACTGTAGTATCTAGGAAATTTTCCTTGTCCATGGTCACAGACAAAGGCTCCACAGGGTTCCTAGCATAATATTTCCTCCTTTCCCACATGACCTTGCAATTAACTTGATCGAAGGTAAGCTTGGTTAGGTCTAGCACTTCATCCCTAGCCTCTGGAGGAATGGATAATTCTTTGAGAGGAAGATTCCCTTCGATGATTGGAGTGGATGGGGGGACATCTAGCGGAGGCAGTCAAACTTTCTCACTGAATTTTTGTTGTTGTTGAGATTCTTGTTGAGCTTTCTTATTGGCCTCTTCCTGTCGTTTTCTTAATTTGTGTTCTTCCTCTATTTTCTTTTCTTCCTCTTCCTTCCTCCTTTATTCCTCCTCGAATCTCTTTTTTTTCTTCTTGTTCTTCTTTCTTCTTGAGCTCTTCTGCTTGTTTGTGTTTCTCCTCTTTCTCTTTATATCCATATCTCTTATTCTATTCTTCCTCTTCAGCCTCTTCTCCTCTTGCTTTTTCAACCGTTCCTCCTCTAGTTGTTTCTTCCTGCTTTCTTCCTCTTGTCACTTCCTCTCAAGATGGCTTTCAGGCTGTTGGTCTCCTAATTTCTGCAACCATCCAAGTTCTTCTTCTCTTTTTCTCTTGAGCTCTTTCTTTTACTTTTCCAAGGTCAAATTTCTCTGCTCCATTGTCTCTTCATCTTCACCCTCATCTTGGTTGCTCGGGGGATCTTTTGCTTCCTTTCCTTTGTGTTTCTTTAGTTTACCTGTTTCCTTTTGTTTCTCTTTTTTCCTCTTAAGTGAATTTGACATTTCATGTAAGCTCACATTTTCTCGGGAATCTTTGGCTTACTCGTCATCCTTTTCTTGTTGTTCACTAGGGCACAATTCTCTAGCTACGTTGTACCAATTTCTAATCTTTTCTTCATGAGTGTGCCTAGTGTGTGGGTATGACCCACTGAAATTGGCTTTCTTCCTGTGAACTACTACTACTCTTTTAGGGTCATACATTCAGTGGTTTAGAGTCACAAAATGGAACCCATTTATCTCCTCAGTTTCCTCCTAAACTTCTTCAAATTCTTTTATCATGCAAGACCTGATAGTAAGAGGGAAGGCACACCAAGTTTTCTTCTTCCATTTTCTCAGTATCTCTGAAAACCTTGGGTCATTTGATAACATACTTCCTGCATCAGTAATTTATCAATGGAAAATGGGGGAAGAATGTGAGGGGTTTTGTAAGAGCCAAAGACCCTAATAAATGTGCTCTCCTTGATAGGGTACCAATCTACCACTTTAGCGAGAGTCTCCATGGCCCTCTTCGACATGAAAATACAGTATTCCCCAAAAATAAACTATTACAATGTGGCAATGAATGTTTCATAGGTAGATTCATGTACACTTGTATAACCTAGGTCCCAAAAGATCGTATAGTGCTGGTGTACAAGTTTTGTCATAGCTGTGGTCCAGTTTTAACTCTAGTGATTGAAATGGTATATCACACAAAATTCATCCAGTAGGTATGAGGCCATGTAAAACTTTGATGGTTGGTCTGTCTGTGGGTGCTTGGCTGCAACTACATTAGTTCTTAATGCAAAATATAAGATATTGGCCCAATTGAAAACTGTACCTCTAGTGGAAATGACATACATGATAGGGACCCATGTTTCATGGAAGGTTTCAATGTCAGCCATATCATATAACCAATTCATCATGGTGATAATGAGTTTGTAAACCTTTTTTAGACCCTATGTCCTGTATACTTCGTCATTCTTTACCCAGAACTTGGACGGGTCTTGGCACCAATTCCTCAAAATGTCCTTAGTTGGAATTACAAAACCTGATAATCATCGAGTGTTAAATGATTCCCCCTTTTCTGGAAATCTGTAGTAAGATCCAATGTCCCCCAAGGACATAGTTGTGAATGTGTCACCTATGTGATTCCTCACTACCCATTGATCTGTGTCTATGTTCTATATAATCTAATCGGTCATTTTGGCGCATGGAAATATACAAGGATACAAGGCCACTTAGTGGATCCTAGGCTTCCTGACATTGATATACACCTGGAAATCCTCCTGATGTTTAGGTATGTCTTGTTTAGAAAACTCTGCAGAAATATCAAACTAGGAGAGCTTGATGCTTTGTTTGACATTGCATGTAGTGTCTCTATATGTAGGAGGTGATGGGACCTAGTAAGTTTCATTTATGTTTCTTTCAGAGATATTCCGAGAAGAATTTACTACCAGAGGTGTCATATTTCCATAGAAAGAGTAAATTAAGATGCACTCAAGATCGACATTTCCCATAATGTCAAACAAACAATCCCACAATGAGAGAGATGACATGAATAATTAAACCTAATAGAAAAACACAAATCACAACTTCAAAGTTCTTGGAAAGTCCCTGAGGAAGAATTCTACCTAAAAGGTTGCAAGGTTGGAGAGGTCAGGGATGTCGCAGGGTTGTGAAGATAAACTATATGACTTTATGACTAGGGTAGGCTATGTCATAGGTAAAGAGAGGTCGTAAGGTCATAGGTCTCAATATTAACAAGGTCACATAAGTCACAATTACGGAAACATCACAGGGGTGCATAGTCATAAGGTCGCAAGGTTGCAGAGAAGGGAGGTCACACAGTCACAAGGTAACATCCTTTTGACTATCGTGGCTTTTGGCCGTGTGACATGTTCCTCAGGGTTTCTCAGTGAAGGAAACGAGGCTCAAAATGAGTCCCTGGGGATCTAATAGACTAGATAACTTGATCCCTAAGGCGGCAAGCTTGCTTAGGGAAGATATGGGGATAAGTGATTGGGTAGAAATGACTTTGGGAGGAAAAATAGGTTGGGTAAGGGTTTCTGATTAAAATTGGCTATTCATCTTGGATAAAACCCCCTAAATTAGGAAGATGCGGGGTCAGGGAAGTGAAAGGGTAGAAATGGTAGTAAGTAATGATAGTTAGGAAGGGGAAGAGTCACTTACTTAGTTAGGTTGCACGCTTTCTCCAAATTGTTGAGCCCCTTCATCCCACTAGTGATGAATAACAAAATGACCAAATGACCACTGGGTTTGGCCTATTTATAAAAAGGTCACACATGCAGGGTCGCAGAGGTTGCTAGGTCGCATGGGGATATATTTTAACCTTTTGCGACTTAGTGACCCATGTGACCTAGCGAATCTCATGTGAGGTCACAAAGTCATGAGGTGGTTGCCTCAAGGATATGTGACATTACAACCGAGAAAACTCATTATTTGTGAGGTTTCAAATTCAAAAATAAGCATAAGGGTGAAAGGTCACAAATTTTGTCTTACAACTTAGTGGCTTGACTTAGCCAAAATTGAAGTAGGTCGCATGGTCAGAAGTTTTAAGCTCATGAAAGTTGACTTGATGAGACTTGCGATTTGAGAAAAAGAATAAACCTTTGAGTCTCCGAGAGCTAGACTTGTGATAGGATCACAAGGGTTTTGGACAATTGATGAGGCTTTGAAAGTAAGTGATAAACATGGGAAAACTTTTGAAAAGTCAGGAATTTTGGAGGGATGTTGCAGCGACTACAAAAATTGACGATTCTCTTGTAGAACCTCGACGTATATGCTTACACCTGATCTTGGGATGAAGCGTACTTTTATGAGTGCTTCATATCAAATTGTGGGTCCCACTGATGCCTCCAGGTTCCCCCTAATATTGATCAGTAGTCCCTAGCTACTTAAACTTGTCTTGTTACCACATAAAGTAAAGACCTCCAAGATGGCTCGATATAGGGGTTCAGATAATGATATGAGCTGTAAAGGTTTTTGGTATAGTGGTTATATATCTCTAGTGTTGTTCTGGTTCCAAAGAACCTAAATAGTACCCCAATAGAGCCACTGCCTAGAAACAACAAATGTTGCTCTGCCACTAGTGAGCCTAGACAAGACCCTGGCAGAGTCATTGCATCACCTCTCTATGTAGGAATCCTTTCTCAATCATTTTTCCCTTATATGATTTTATTCATGTGCTCATTGGAACTTATTCACATGCGCTCATTGGAACTTATTTATATGCCATTTGTTAGCCTAGGTGGATGAGGGATTCTGACTTATTTTGCTTGCAAGAGAGAATTTTTATGGTTTTCAGAGAATTTATTATTTTCTCATATATGTGTTTCTCATTAAGTCTTTTCCTTTACCCTCCTCAAGCCAACCAGATAAACCAATTCATTCAAACTTACATCCAATTCAATAGTTGTCACTAACTATTGAAGGATAGGGTATGGCGGATCACTAGAGTTCCCCACTAAAACAGATTTCAACACTCTACCTTGGTCTCGACTTTAAGGATGATCAACAGTAGGAATAGAAAGAAATATAGCTCAGCCACTGCTGTAGAGCCTACCTGAACCCTAGGGTGTCAAACCTGAGCAATGTTCCTCAATTTTATTCGAAGTAGAAAAATTATTAAAGGACAAAAATAAAAGGTGTAAAGAAGGTGAAAGGGTAAAGCCAAAAGGAGGGGCTAAGCTAAGAAAAGCATCAAAAAGGAAAAGAATGAAACTATAGTACATTGGTGGATAAGAAATTCTAGGAGCTAATAGTTGAAATAAAATTTGAGGTCATGGCCATTTATGGGAAGGGGTTCAAACCTCCCTTCTAAAGTCTGCAAGTTTTAGGTATGCTGGCCAATCTTTTCCTTAACCTAGAAGGGACCAATCCACAATGCATAGAATTTGGTGTGTTTACCTTTCTCCTCATGAGCCTTATCCCATTTGAGGACTAGCTCACCCACATTGAACTCATTACTCCATGCAAATTTCTTATCAAACCATCTATTCATTCGGTTTTAGTGAATGGAAAACTTCTTTGTAGCCTTCTACCTTTCCTCTTCCAATTTGAGTACGGTATCGATTCGATTTTACATGGTAGGGAAATGGGTGCCTTGTGACTCTTGCAAAAATTGGAAGGTAGGTAGGTACAAGTTGGGTGGTAAGAAGGCCTCTTTCCCATATACCATAAAATAAGGGGATGTTCTGAGAGATGGTTTTGGGGTGACTCGATCGGCCCACAAGGAATTTTTTAGAGCATTGTGTCAGTTCCTTTGGTGTGACAACAAGGTTTTCTTGATAACATGGATTAGGTTCTTGTTGGTGTATTCTCCTAGGCCATTTCCTTAGGGATAATAGTTAGTTGAATGTTTCAAAACAATTTTATTTTCCAAAGAAAAATCATATAACCTTAAAGATTAGAAAAAAGTAGCATTATAAAAAACAAGGGAGGTTGGAACGTCAAACGTGGTCACAATGTATTGATTGGGAAAATATATTACCTCTTAATCATTGATTTACTGTAATGGAATGGCTTCCACCCACCTTGTAAAATAGTCTGTAGCCGTGAGTATATACCTATGTTGTTTTGATGAGTGTGGCGTGACCTCCCCAATGACATCCAATCCCCACTGTGGAAATGGTTCCTCTACTTCTATAGACTAGAGAGGAGCTGTCAACCGAGATTGTCTTCCATTATACTTTTGAAAAATGAGGCATTTCTGTGTGAGCAGGCTTGAACTCCAAGAAATATTCTTGGATTAAATTCATCCAATTGGCCCTTCTCTCACCTATCTCTTGTTGGACGGTTAGTGACCTAGCAAAAGGGTGAGGGACAAACACCGTCACAAGGTTCTTAACAATGTAAGGTCGGAAAGGTTTCACCACTTTGTAGACCACATATGATTGTTTCTCTATGTGTAGATAGTTGAATTTTACACCATGTAGTCCTGTGCTCATGAAGGATATGGATCGCTCATCATTGCTACTATCCTTCTATGTAAGTACGAAAACTAAGGATGAATCTAAGGTGAAAGTGTACAGAATGATGTCCTTGTGGAAATCAAGGTTGTACAGAGAAGGGGCTTCTAAGATGGCTTTTTTGATACAATCAAATGCTACCTTCTCTTCTTGGTTCCACTTAAAAACTAAATCCTTCTTTATGATATTTTGCAAGGGACTAATGATCTAGGAAAAATTAGAAATAAATTTGTGAAGAAATTTGATTTTACCTAGGAAGAATTACATACCTTTTCTTCTACAGGGGAGATGGATTTGCATGATAGATTTTACGACATGAAGATCGACAATGATTTTTTCTTTTGTTGTTATATGCCCAAGGATATTTCCTTCTGATACTAAGAATATACTCTTCTTGGGGTTCAGCGAAATCCTGTATTTTTGGTGCCGCTCAAATATCTTCTTGTGATGGTGAAAGTGGTTAGACATTTTCTTCGAAAACATTGTGACATCACTTAGATAAATGATGATGCTTTGACCCATTAATCCTCTAAAAGCGATGTCCATCACCCTTTGGAACATTGCTCCATAATTGATAAGGCCAAAGGGCATCCATCAAAATGAAAAAGTTTCCCAGTTTGTTCTAAAGGTTGTCTTTAACTGATCTGGTTCGACAACCAACACCTAGTTGTACCCAGAGAAACTATCGAGCAAGGAGAAAATTTCCAAACTAGATACTATTTGAAGATTTTGCCCCATAGAGGGAACTATATAATTGTCCTTATTTGAAGATCAGTTGACATTCTGGAAGTCGACACACAACCAAATTTCACTAGACTTCTTTCACATAGGAACAAGGTGCGAGACCCAAGTAGCGTGCCTGACTTTGAAAATAATATGTGCATCCAACAATTTCTTCAGCTCCTTTTGAATGAAAGCCTCTAGCGTAGGATGTACTTTAATTAATTTATGTTAGAAGGGTTTGACCCCTTATTTTATAGGAATAACATGTTGAATGATCCGGGTATCATGTGTCTTCAAGTCATCATGCGTCTAGGAAAATACATCCCTATACCTCTTGAATAATTTGATGAAGGACTACCTTTCTTTGGCAGAATGCTCAGCACCCAGATTAATAAACTTGGGTAGGCCTCACTCCTAAGATTAATTTTCTCATGTGAGAGTGTGAAACTTGGTGTCTTGGTATTTGGTGGGCCCTAGAAAAAAGTATACAGATCAAATAATTTTTCTACCGTAACCACACTTTTGGGCATAGGGTTTCCCTTATGCTCGTTTTCTTCCTCTTTGAAGGACCTTTCATTCTCTTCCTCCTCTATCGTCACGTCTTAAAATACCTCAACATTTGACATAAAATCTAGTATCTATTAATCATCATTGAAAACGTCTATATTACTTAAACATCCCTTAAAGGTGTAAACCTACCTGTAGCATTAGCTAAAGTATCAAAAATGGCATTATTCATCTTAGGAACAAAATTAATACTCAAGTATTTAAAGGAATATATTAAGTGCCACACCTCCTGATGATAAATTTTTTAGTTGTGGTGATAGGCAATGAATTATCTTTCGTACCTACCTTGTAATTATTTTAGAGTCACCGATCACCTTCAAACGTTCAACCTTTAGGTTAATAGATTTCTCTAGCCCAAGAATCAATGCATCATACTGCAAATTGTTTTTCGTGCGCTACAATTATAACCTACAAGAAATTGATTTTTTTTTTTTGGGGGGGGTCCATGAGGATAAAACGTACATTGGCTCCATCTTGAGCCTTGCACCCATCATAATATAAGTCAAAGTTTCATTTTTTCTTACATCTGTGCTTGACATATTTACATATGTAGTAGAAGATTCATTAGCATCAGGTGGAGGGCAAGCAAGGAGTTCCAGCTGCTTATCAAGTGGGATCAGTGATGGTAAGGCTTTATAGCACCCAATATTGGTTTCTAAAGAACACATTCCCAACTCTTTATGAGCAAAAATAATGGGTTCATTCGGGCCCTGAAGATCTGTATAGTATTCTTCATGTAGGTTTCATTATTAACTCTGATCTGATTGTTCTTGCCTTTTGTAAGGTAGCCATAAGTGGGACCAATCGCTTGCAAAATACCCTTGGATTTTTTTCGACCAATCCATGCCAAGCAATAGGCCATATGCTTCTGGAATGTCAAAAAAAATAATGAAAATTCATTGATGCACCTTAGAATCAAAGGACAACCTGATTATCACATTGTTTAGTTCACCTATGGTGGGGACTTGAGATCTATCTAATTGGATGATCTTGGCATCTTTATTCTCAAGTTGAATGTTTAACTCTTTACATGTCGACAAAGGCATGACATTAGTTGATGCACCTGAGTCGACAAGGGAATTTTGCATGTTGTAGTTGAAATAATAGGGGAGTCGAACTCTATAATTTTCATTTACATCATTGACATTAGATTGGAGGTTGACTAAGGGCCAAGACTAACTGGGAGATCTTGTCTTTGTATAAGAGGCAACTTTTCTAGTTGAAGATGAGGTAGTGAAGGATTTGAAAATTAGTTCATGCTTGCTACCTATCTTGGAAAGTTCATAAAGTGAAATGATCGCCTGTGTATTCTTCATATCTTTGATAATGTTATATCCCAAGTCTGAAGGTAAAATTTCTTCTGACGATGTTTGAGGAAGTGAAGTGGCTTGGGCAGACTTAACCAAGGTTCTCGGGGTAGATGAGTTTCCCTTTCCACTTGTTGAGGCATCCTTGATATTTTGGTTAGATAAACTCTTAGGATTAGGGGTTGATAGCTCACTTGAGTTGTTAGGAGGAAGGATCCTCCTCATTAATTCCTTATTTTTCTCTTCTGGAGTAGAACTTGATATCAGCCCGTTTCTCCTAATATTATAAGTTTTTGGAGACTTGTGGGGTTGGGGGAGGCGGGGGGGGTTCACCTATGTTCACTTCTTGGACGGATTGGACCTCTCCCATGTGGATGAATTTGAAAGCTAGGACAACGGAACCAACGTTTTCATCTATAGGTGTAGTTTCTTCCTCATGATCATTAAGCTCTACCGCATCATCTCCAATGACCTAATCCTCCACAAGTTGGGTCAATACTACAATCATTTTTTGTATCGATTATGGACACGTGTTTTCTAAATGAGAGGCTTGGTGAAAAGTTCATAAATTCTCCTTACCCAACTCTTCTACGTTGAAATGCGTATTATAAATTTGAGATGACTTTGCGGGGGCTATTATTGTTCCTTCGAAAGAAAGGTTTCATCAGTTTACTTCCTGAAGAGGTTTCCTTAGTCTTCCTTTTCTATTCAGATACCTCATTCATTAATTGCTTCAAGGATTTGGCTAAACCCTCAAAATCAAAGGAATCCTTGTCCTTATCAAAAAATTTGCTAGTTGAGGCTTGGGCTCTCTTTTTTATTGGCTTAGAATCTTCCTGGGCATTTGGCTCAAGGGATCCTATAGACATAAAATCTTTCTCCATAGCAAGAGATTTTGCAAAGTTCTCCACTAAGGTGGCTTTGGCTTCATGCTTGAAAAACACAGCAATATCACAGGAAATATTTCTTTTCTCAAATACGTCATGACTAAATCTCCCACTTAGAATTCTTTCTATCTTCTTTTCATATCTACTCTTTGTTTGTATTTTCCACTGCTTTCCTACAATCTATCTTTGACATCTTCTTGTAGTCTCTGCATCTTCTCTACAATCTCTTCAACTTTTTCACTTCTTATCTCCTATTTACCCAAATTTATGAGCTCATACACACCCCATGAATTCATCCCAAAAACAATCTGAAATGGACTCATTTGAGTAGTTCGGCTTGGAGTGTAATTATAAGCAAACTCAGGCTGATCTAGTGCTACATCCCACTGCTTAGATTTTTGATACACTAAACTTCTCAATATGTTTCCCAAGCTTCCGTATACCACTTCGGTCTGTCCATCTGTTTGAGGATGGTATGCTGAACTGAAACTGAGGTTAACACCTAGTTTCTTCCAAAGAGTTCTCTAGAAATGCCCTACAAACTTTTTATCTCTATTAGACATAATACTTACAGGCAATCCATGTGATCTTACAATTTCTGAAAAAAATAGATTAGCAATATGTGTTGCATCACTAGTCTTCTTACATGCAATAAAATGTTCCATCTTGGAAAATCTATCTACCACAACATAAATGGAATCATTTCCCCTTTGAGTTTTAGGTAACCCCAAAATAAAATCCATGCTAACTACATCCCTTGGTTGGTCTGGTATTGGCAATGGCTGGTACAATCCTGTATTCTAGCTTCTCCCTTTAGCATGATGACATATCTTGCACTTCTCAAGATAATCCTCCACTCTGTTTCTCCCTTATTATGTTTTCCCTCATCGAACATTTGTGAATGCACAACTTGTTGCCTTTAAACAATAATCCTCCTTGGATAAGATAATCTAACCACTGACTTCTATTATCAACTATTAGATTTTGTACTAGCGTATAAATATCTTTGAAATATGCATCATCCTTATACATTTCAACCATTTCTTCAAATCCTACAACACCAAATTTTAATTCTTGCACAATGAAATTTACCCTACTTAAAGCATCAACAACTTTGTTCAACTTACCACTTGTGGGTTTTATCACAAAAGTAAAGCTCTGCAAAAAATCTACCCACTTGGCATGTTTCTGGTTCAATTTTGTTTGGTTGTTTATGAAATATAATGTATGATTGTCAGAATACAATATGAATTCCTTTGGTAGCAAATATTGTCTCCATTTTTTTAAGGCTTGTACAATAGCATAAAATTATTTATCATAAGAAGAATACTTCTTCTTAGCTTCATTTAATGTTTCACTGAAGTATGCTATTGGTCTTTGTTCCTGACTCAAAACTGCTCCAATTGATACTCCACTAGCATCTGTTTCAACTTGAAATATTTTTTCAAAATCAAGTAAAGATAAAACTGGTTTCTCTGTGACTTTCCTCTTCAGCAACATAAAATTCATGTCTGTTGCTTCTGTCCACTAGAATTGTTGTTTGTCTCCTTGATTATTTCAAGAATTGGTGCACAAATCTGACTAAAACCTCTGATAAATTTCATATAAAAACTTGCAAGACCATGAAAACTTCTTACCTCAAATATATTCCTTGGAATAGGCCAATTCCAAATTGTTTGGACATTCCCTGGATCCATTTTCAACCCTTCTTTAGAAACTACAAATCCCAAGTAAATTAATTCTTCTTTCATGAAGCTACATTTCTTCAGATTTATCGATAGTTTCTCTTCCTACAGAGTTCTTAAAACCAATTTAAGATGCTCTAGATGTTATACTTTACATCTACTAAAAACTAGAATATCATCAAGATAAACAATAACAAACTTTCCTGCATATTCCTTCAAGACTTCATTCATCAATCTCATGAATGTGCTAGGTGCATTAGTGAGCCCAAACGACATCACTAACCACTCATACAGCCCACTGTTTGGATTAAATGCAGTCTTCCATTCATCTCCTTCTCTAATTCTTATTTGATGATATCCACTCTTCAGATCTATTTTAGTAAAATACTTTGACCCACTCAAACAATCCATCACATCATCCATGTTTGGTAAAGGAAACTTATACCTGATAGTGATCTTGTTTATGGCTCTGGAATCTGTACTTATAAGCCATTCACCTCCTTTCTTTGGACTGAGTACTTTGGTACAACACATGGACTAAGACTCTCTCTGATTAGTCCCTTATCCATAATTTAGTTCTTGCGCTTGTTTTCCAACTTCTGCATTCCCTTGAGGAGTTAACCTATACACTACTTTCTTTGGCAAACTTGCTCCTGGTATTAGATCAATATGATGACTAATACTCCTGATTGGTGGCAATGCATTTGGAAACTCATCCACAATAATATCAGCAAAATCATTCAATAGAGTTTTGATTTCTTCAGGTAAATCATCTATGTTTGTGGAAGTTAAAATTACCTTAGGTCTCCCTATGACAACAAAATGCATTTCTTCACCTTTTCCAACCTCTTGGAAGAGCTCCTTTCCACTCATTAGCATAACACTGTTTCTAGGTGCTCCTTTGTCATCTTCATCCTTCAATGGCAACAGTGTATGTTTATTTCCATTCTTCTCCATAGTATAAGTATTTTTCCTCCCATCATGAATAGGTTTCTGATCAAACTACCAAGGTCTTCCTAGAAATACATGGCATACATCCATTGGCATTACATCACACAATATCACATCTTTATAAGTACCAATCTGTATCTCTACCTTGCATTGTTCTGTCACAATAATCTGATGTCCTTTCTGTAACCATGACACTTTGTAAGGAGTAGGGTGTATTGTATTCACTAATCCTAGCTTGTCCACCATCTCTATAGAAACAAGGTTATCAATGCTTCCACTATCAATTATCACTTTACAACATTTACCATTGGATTTGCATGTAGTTCTGAATCAACTGTTCCTCTGAGCTGGTTCTTCAGTCTCTTTCTCTGCCTTAAGAAATTCCCTTTTCAACAATAGGGATTCTCCTACTTCAGTGGATTCTTCCTTTTCTATAAGTTTAGGTGTTTATTGCTTTGCCTCAACCACATTCACATTCCTCTAACTTATTGTTCTATTATGAGGACAGTCCCATGATCCATGTCCCCATTCTCCACATGTGTAGCACCGAATATCTCTTCCTTGACCTCGTCCTCTAGGTGAAAACCTTCCTATATTAAAATCTCCACTCTATGGTGATCTACTACTTGAACTTCCTACTTCATTCTGATATTTTTGAAACCTTGGTCTAGTAGTTCCTCTACCTGCTACTGAACCTTTCCCTCTATTCCTATGATTTTGTTTTCTCAACATCTTCTCTTATGCCTTCAAACATGCTTGATAAGCATCTTCAATGGTGTTCAAACTCAACAAGCTAATCTCATCCTGTATGTCATATCTTAAGCCATTGATATATCTGGCTACCTTCTCCATGTCATCCTCTGCATGTCCTGCTCTAATACTCAATCTATAAAACTCGTATGCATATTCTTTAACAGACATTCCTTTTTGTGTTAAATTTTGTAACTGTTTGAAAATATTTAACTGATCATATTTTGGCATAAATTTATCTTTCATTTTACTCTCCATTTTTTCCCATTGCTTGATCTTGGACTTTCCTATTGTTGTTTTGGATGTTTGTAATTCATACCACCAAATAGCTACATGACCCTTCAATCTGGTAACTGCAAATTTCACCTTCTTTTTGTTGTCAACCTCCTCATAGTCAAAATATTTGTCCAATGAACTGATCCAATCCATTAGCTCTTTTGCATTGGGACTCCCTTCATACACAGGAATTTCCACCTTTGGTTTCCACCTACTTTAGCCAACATCTTGATAACTTTGGTAGTTTCATTTTCCTCCTGTTCTTCCTCAGAAGATTCTTTTGCAACACTGGCAACTCCTTCATCAGGTGTTCTCCTCTAAGCAATCTCCATTGTGCCCATCCTTGTACGTAGACTCCCAATCTCCTCTAGCAGAACTACATTTGCTTTAGGTCTTCCTTGACCTATGCCAACTCCTCTCCTTAGCGGCATGTTTACTGTAGTCAACTCAATCCCTGTGCTCTGATACCAAAACGACATAGGAGATTGATCAAAATAACGTGGTAGTCATAAAAATAGACTATTGGTTACTTTATAACCAATCAAATGCATTCAAGCAGATTCTGTACATGGCTTACTTTATCCTGAGGGTCCCATGTTTCCCCTAAAGATGTCGGTCCCACGTTGACTTTCCATTTTTTAAACAGGTGCTTCACTCTATGTCGTTGATCTCCTCTCTCGAAATATAATGGTCATCACTCACCCTGATCAGCAAAACAATCTAGTGATCCTCCACCATTGATCAAAACGTACTTGATCCAATGGTTAATAGTGATGTCGGATGACCTACTTGTGCAAGGTTTAACTACCCTTACGGAGCCGATAAGAAACATAAATCCTTGATCTGTAAATGTTCAGGTCCAATTTTGAAGTTAAAATTCGATCACTTTATGACTCGATGTCGATTAGATATAAGAGGTTGAATATGAGATCGACGACTCAGATCGATTGTAGTCTTCAACCACGACCAAGAAAATCCATACTCTCCTGCCCCACCATTAATACTAATGACTACGATTAACACATAAACACTGAGATTGACAATTAAAGTGTGAAAACAGGGAAAATACCCGACTTTGTTTCAGAATGCAAATACACAGAGGCAAACGAGAGTCTTCAGTAGGATTAACACAAAGCTGCACACTAAATCAATTTCTTCAATATAATATTAGTTATAGAGTCTTGGCCCTCTGTTATGAAACCAGCTCAAGAAAAGATAGAAAAGATAGATAAACGCCTTATAATTCAGCCTCTTCGAGGGGGCAACCTCCTGTACATTACATAAATGAACAATTCTTGGATGATTCAAATGACAAAACCTCCTTTATATATATAGGAGTCTAAGGAGT
>APFE031083801.1:63642-104961 GCA_000404065.3 Pinus taeda
TACCTTTTGTGTGTTTTGCACATTATTGAGATCGAAAAATTGCTCCATCTGCAATATCCATGTTGCGGGATCCTTGCCATCAAACTTCCTCATATCAATTTTTTGAATATGGTGGGCCTTCGATCCAACATTAGAGTCTATGAAATCATGATGAACATTTCTTTTGTTCTCATCATGAGTTTCCTTTACTACCCTTTCACCATTAATAAGCATTTCTTGTAGAAACTTTGTTAAATCTGTCTTCAAATATGTCTTCAAATCTTCCATGCATGTCTTCAATTCTATCTTCAAATCATCCATCTTAGCTTCCACGTCAATCATATTAGCTTCTACGCCTTTATTTAAATAGTCCATCTTAGCTTCTACACCTTTCTTTAAACCATCCATCTTAGAGTCTGTTCCTTTTTGTGCAAGGGACAGTTGTTGCACTTGGTCTTGTAATTTTGATATATCATGTTGCATTTCTTCCTCTTCTTCATGAGTCATGCTAGAGCTTTCAGGTTCCTTACTAGGTGTTTAAATTTTCTTTCCTCGGGGCATCAGTTACCGATAATAATGCTCTACTATGCCCTTTGAATTCCTTCAAAATAAATTTTCAAACCAAGCTTAAGCAAAACTTTAAGAAAATCTACACACCTTTTTTCACTTTGTAGGAGCTCGATATTTCCTCTGATGTATCTTTGTACTTTTTGATCATCTAGTTTTGAATTTGTGACTTGTAGTAGCCCTCTGTGTCCTCTTTCCAATGCCCCAAGTCTGACCCAAATTGGATTCTCCAAGGAAGAGTTATGCCAAATCTCCCACAGTGACTTGATTATAGACTATTTTAGTAGAGCGAACTTGTATGACGTGCCATGAGTCACTGTTTCTAAATTTGGACCTGAAAAATGCATAAAAGAAACTATAGTCCGTCCTCTTTCTGTACCTTCTGACTAAATTTCAATTTGATCCCCAGAGATAAAGTTATGACTATTTTCCCTAGGTCACCTGTTTCGAATGTAATTCAGGAGTCTGCAAAAAGACCAACTTCCTCAGATCATATATCCGCAAATATAGTGCAAAAAGCTCTAAAATTCGGACCCAAGATTCAAAGTGATTTCTTCTCAAATGGGTGTTTTTTGCAACTTCTGAAACCTCACAAAAAAAAAGTTTTAGCGAAAATTCCACGATGACCTGTTTGGAGCAGCGAAACCCTAGAATCCAAAGCTCTGATACCAAATGTTATGAAACCAGCTCAAGAAAAGATAGAAAAGATAGATAAACGCCTTAGGATCAGCCTCTTCGAGGGGGCAACCTCCTTTCATTACATAAATGAACAATTCTTGGATGATTCAAATGACAAAACCTCCTTTCTATATATAGGAGTCTAAGGAGTCACAATATAATCTAGCCGACCTAACAATAACAATATAAAGCCACAAAAATAACAATAGAGGGATTCTATGGGGCTCAGTAATAACAATATGGGGGCAATAGGGGCACAACAATATTAATAAGGGGTATAACTACAATAGTAATGGGGTAATCATTAGTCTTATAGGGACCCAACACCCTCTCAGCTCAATTAGAGAAATTTAACAAACCTTTGTTTCAATCTCAAAAACCCTCTCTATCACTCAACTCTCGCCTCTCACTCAAATCTCAATCATCTCAGCTAATCCTTTCCATTAAATTTTCTTCTCTTTTATGAATCAAATCCTATTCTAACTGTACTAACAACTCAATCTCTATTTTAATCAATCTAACAATCAAATATCTAATTTTAAGCTCTATTGCACACCAATGCTAACAACTTATCCCTTAGTTTAAAATAAGACAATTTTCTAATTATTACAATAATGAAGTAAGATCATTTTCGAGAGATCCAACCCTCTCTACCAAAACTGAATTTTGACCACTCAGGTGAGTGAAATTCAACTCATTTAGCCACAACATGTGAACAAACCATCACATTGCTGGCTAAGTCCAGATTCTCCTGCATCACATGCCCTTGACAAAAATTTCAGTTGCAAATCTACTAGATACCTTCATGGTGGTGCCCTTCTATCTTGACACCACACAAGACCGGTGAAAAGAATAAAGAGGAGGATAGAGACACATAACATAGGTTAGGGTTAGAGAGGAAAACTCTACCCCGTTGGATCATTGAATTTCATCACCACCCTCCACATTACACCCATACGAAATAGCAAATGGCCATCACATGGGTCTCACAGGCATGGTAGCTTTTGATTTGGCTCATGAAAGCCCATTAACTGAGCCTCAAGAGCTTATATTCCATGTGTAACTCACTCTTGGGAAAATATTTACACTAATATCAATCACCAAGAGTTCAATAAAACATTCTAAGCCTTCGGTAGACCCAATGGTAATGCACATGAAAAATTCATGTACAATATAACCATTTCAGTAGTTGACTTTAGTAAGCCTAATACTATGACATAGTAATGATACATGGTAATCCCAATATAAAGCAAAGAACAAAGGGTGTATAGTTAGTTGACATCTTATGAGCACTTAATAATATTTCAACTGTATTGATTTCTTTGGTTAGTTGATTTGAATGAAATGGAATTAGCTAGAAGTACAATTTATAGAGATTACTTATTCATATATATCATAAGTCCTATATATATAATAACCAAACAAAGAAAAAAATATAGGAGGTATGTGAAGGATGGTATGAGAGCCCAGTTTCAAGGACTTGGCCTACAAGGAACCACCACACTAAAGAATAGTTACGTGCAAAATTTGGGAATCTGATTTAAGAATTGATATGCTAACACTAGTTGTGTTTATTATAAGGTATTCCAGTGAAGCAAAGTTACAACCTGAAATGGAGGACGACACCCATCCACCTATAGTAGATGGGGGAGGAATCTATCTAAAGCTAGGAGAAGGAACTAATAAACCTAAAAACCAACTGGTGAAGATTGCAAAGAGGTTACAACAGGAGCTCATTTATCTCAAAAACAACCAGGAATGATTGCTAAATGTGTGTGAAGATAAGAAAGAATGATTAGATACCTAACTAAAAAGTCCAATCACAAGATAACAAAAACAAGAAAGGGTGGAGGTAGAACAAAATTGTTGAAAAGAAAACATGTGGAGATTGAAATTAAAAAAAAAAAAAGTATGAAAGTGGGGACAGTTCAAACAAGGCTTATCCAAAAACCTAGAAAAGGAAGCAGAAAGTAGAGCTACAAGGGGATTTCATAAAAATAAAACCCCCTACTTTTGATGGGGAAAGGGAGCAGGATGCATAAGTTTGGCTCCTTAATACGTCCAAGTAGTTCCAAGTATATGAGTATGAGAGAAATATGAATGCCACATTTGTCATTTATCAATTGCAAGGAAAAGTTTCTCTTTGGTAGGAAGAGGTCAAAATTGTGCATACATTAGAGGAAAAGACAATTTCTTGGGATGAATTCTAGAGGAAATTCAAGTCTAGATACTTGAATGAAGTTTATTATGATGATCAAGAAAAACAGTTCCATGCGTTAAGATTAGTATAATTAACTATGGATGAGTTTGTGGCTAAATTCACAAATTTGTTGTGGTATTTCCCTTCTATAAAAGAAGACAATGACAAGGTACAATGGCTTTTTAATTTCCTATTAGTCCCTTATAAGGAAAGGATTGAGATCAAAAATCCTAAGAAAATGGATGAAGCTATAAGAAGAGCAAGAATTTGTTATTAGAAATTTTAGAATATGGGAGAAGGCTCAAAACCTTGGCGAGGTAAGGATGGAAACAAATATATAATGGGGTAAAAAATGAAGAAACCTTCTTATCTTAAAAATTTTGGAAGGGAAAACCAATGGAGGAAGTTTAGCATTGGAAATTCAAACTAGCCATCACAATCTAAAACTGTGTCCAAGCCCATGGATTTGAATAATAAAAAGGAAAGTGGGGACAAGGAGTGAGAACTGTTGAAGTGTTGGATGTGCATTGAACCCCATTTGTTGAGGGACTACCCGCATAACCTGAGATCTATTAAAATCATCGAATTTGTCCATGGGGTAACTACTTTGAATGATATTGCTAGAAAATTTCCACGAATAAGTGCAACACTAATCCACTATGATCGAGATTGAAGGTAAAATTTCAAACCAATTTGTTTTTATCTTAATTGATCCCGGGGATAGTTTAAGCTACATTAGTCTCCATATTGTGGAAAAATGTAAACTAAAAATTGAAAAATTCAAGATTACATGGTTGGTATAGTTAGTAACGAGCACAAAGAGGAAGGTAACTAGCCAAGTGAGGCAGTGTCACATCGATTTAAATGGTTGTTCCAAAGAGTTAAAATTAAATATCCTTTCTTTCGTCTCCTACGATGTATTAATAGTCATGGATTGGTTGGAATAACATGGAGTTGTCGTAAACTATTTAGAGAAAGCAATAAGCTATGTGATTCAAGATGAACAAACCCAGTTAATTAAAGGCATACAAAAACCAATATCGGTTAGGAAAATTTCAACTCTATGAATAAAAAAGAGTGAAAGAAAAGGTTTTCAGTTACTTTTGGTACATGTTGGAACTAATGAACAGCAAACAGAACAACAAAAATTAAAGGATCTGCCAATTATTAGGGAATTTCAAGCTATTTTTCTAGAATAACTTCCTAGTTTAGCTCCTGTTGATGGGCTAGAATTTACCACCAACAACTAAGGGATCTCCCTGATGCAAAATCATAATTAGACTCTACAACCTTTGGTTTAGGGATCATGTCTAGTATGTGGGCCCGTATATCATATAGTTGGTTGAAGTTTGATTAGATGAGAAAGGGAATATCCGGTAACAAAACAAATAGACTTCAACAAAACAAAGTGAGTAACTAACAAATTCTTCGTAAAAGAGATACCATAAATAGAAATATTATAACTTCAAATCATGAATCTTAAGTAAGGCATCGTTAGCAAAACTTCAAATAATACCCCGCATATCTAAAGGATGAACTTAACAACTAAGAATGAGTTCAATATGGTTAAGCATTTATAAACAAAAGTGAGTGCACAATCTCTAACAGTATTATGTCAATATTAATAAAGTAGTTTATCAACATAAGAACAGGGTCAACATGTCATACACTATCCATGTGTTGCAAATGAAAACTCATAGCACTGGAAGATACATGAGGAGATAGTACGCAAAATCTCATAGGAACCTCCAATTCATCAAGATAATAATATCCATGGAATCAAAGTACAAAGTCTCCATCCAATCCAAAAAGGGATCTACTATTACTCATTCCATTTAATAGAAGAGCACAAGTTCTAAAGAAATATGTACCAAAATAAGTCTAAAGCTAAAGTGCTTCACAATATGCCATGAGGGTGTATTTATAGGAAAGAGGGTGACTTTTGGTCACCCTCGAGTCTTAGACTTCCTCTTGACCTTTTGACTTCCCCATGACTTTTAGACTTCCTTAGGAATCTTCAAATTCCTACTTTTTTCTACTCTATCTTATCTTGATATTGTCAACAAAATAAGTTAAATCTATCTTATCTATTTCGTAATAGATAATTCTAAAACATCTAAGTGTACCTACTCCACGAGGTAGGCATGCCAAATCTTGTATTCAATGGTTATTGGAGCTATATTTGGTCGGTCTTCGTCATACCTATGTAGACATTCAAGCGCATCTTGAATGAGGGTGCTTCCTTTGACACTGATCTGATTGGCTAGAGTCATCATCTTTGTTTATATCCTCACCAGTTCCACCATGTACTGTGTAATTCTCTCCTTTGTAACCTGTAGGATTCTCGAGTTGGAGGCTTCCCTGAAAGTGTTGATAAATTCGTGAAACTCCTGTAGGATGTCTTCCTATTTCCTCACTTCTCATACTTGCCTAATAGAAGGAACCCTGTGGTGCTCGATCACTAACTCCAATCCACTTAGAAGATACATGTAAGAAGAAAGAACCTTGTCCACATCTCTAGTTAGCTTGTCTTGTGATTAAATCTTAATGCGTAGCTAAACTTTATCATTATGGGTGGTGATCAAATATTTCCTTAGGAGAATCATTGGTTCCTCGACATACATGTTTGTCCACTCATGAATATTCTTCAGAGCTATAATGACCTCTCTTAGCATGGAGGATTTTTCTTTTATGTTGGATTGTATGGCTAGGATAGGGGTCACAGTATGATGCATCTTTGACAACTCTTTATAAACCATTTCCATGGCTTCTCTCATGGTTTGAACCTCTTCCTTTATTGTGGCCTCTAGTTCCTTCATGCTTGAGTCATTTAAGTGAAGTGATACATTATCTTCTTCCATCTTCCTTCTATCTTCTACTCCTCTGATGGATCTTTGTTCATATGCATAGAGCTTTATTTTGAGTTCAACAATTTTCTTGGTCATTCTCCCAACATTAAGCTAAGTCACAATCACAAAGGTGGTCTTGGCTAAGGCAATCATCTCAAGGTTTACTGTAGTATCTAGGAAAATTTCCTTGTCCATGATCACAGACAAAGGCTCCGCAGGGTTCCTAGCATAATATTTCCTCCTTTCCTGCATGACCTTGCAATTAACCTCATCGAAGGTAAGCCTGGTTAGGTCTAGCACTTCATCCATACCCTCAGGAGGAATTCCTAATTCTTTAAGAGTAAGATGCCCTTCGATGATTGGAGTGGATGGGGAGACATCTAGCTGAGGCAGTTCAACTTTCTCACTAAATTATTGTTGTTGTTCAAATTCCCGTTGAGCTTTCTTATCAGCCTCTTCCTATTGTTTTATTAATTCATGTTCATCCTCTCTTTTCTTTTCTTCCTCTTCCTTCCTCCTTTGTTCCTCCTTGAGTCTCCTTTTTTTACTTCTTGTTCTTCTTTCTTCTTGATCTCTTCTACTTGTTTGTGTTTCTCCTCTTTCTCTTTATATATGTGTCTCTTCTTATCTTCTTCCTCTTGAGCCCTCTTCTCCTCTTGATTTTTCAATCGTTCCTCCTCTATTTGTTTCTTCCTACTTTCTTCCTCTTGTCGCCTCTTCTCAAGATGGTCTTCAAGTTGTTGGTCTCCTAATTTCTACAACCATCCAAGTTCTTCTTCTATTTTTCTCTTGAGCTCTTTCTTTTACTTTTCCAAGGTCAAACTTCTCTGCTCCAATGTTTCTTCATCTTCACCCTTATCTTGGTTTCTTGGGGAATCTTCTATTTCTTTTCCTTTTTGTTTCTTTAGTTTCCCTATTTCCTTTTGTTTATCTTTTTTCCTCTTAAGTGAAGTTGACCTTTCTTGTAAGCTCACATTTTCTTGGGAATTTTTAGCTTACTCATCATCCTCTTCCTATTGTTCACTAGGGCTCAACTCCCTAGTTTCATTGTACCAATTTCTAATTTTTTCTTCGTGGGTGTGCCTCGTGTGTGGGTATGACCCGTTGAAATTGGCTTTCTTCCTATGAGCTACCACTACTATTTTAGGTTCATATGTTTGGTGGTTCAGAGTCACAAAATGGAACCCATTTATCTCCTCAGTTTCCGCCTAAACTTCTTTGAAATTTTTTATCGTGCAAGACCTGGTAGTAAGAGGTAAGGTGGCCCAGGTTTTCTTCTTCCCTTTGCTCAACATTTTTGAAAACCTTCGGTAATTTGATAACATACTTCCCGTGTCAGTAATTTATCTATGGGAAATGGAGGAAGCATGTGATGGATTTTTTATGAGCCAAAGACCTTGTTAAATGTGCCCTCCTCGATAGGGAACCACTCTTCCACTTAAGCGAGAGTCTCCATGGCCCTCTTCGACATGAAATGATATTCTTCCCCAAAAATAAACTATTATAATGGGGAAATGAATGTTTAATAGGTAGATTCATATACACTCATATAGCCTGGGTCCCAAAAGATTGTATAGTGCTGGTGTACAGGTTCCATTGTAGCTATGGTCCAGTTGTAGCTCTAGTGATCGAATGGAATATCACACAAACTTCATCCAATAGGTATGAGCCCATGTAAAAATCTGATGGTTGGTCTGCCTATGGGTGCTTGGTTGTAACTATAGTAGTTCTTAATGCAAAATATAATATATTGGCCCAATTGAAAACTGTACCTCTAGTGGAAATGATATACATGATAGGGACCCATGTTTCGCGGAAGGTTTCGATGTCAGCCATATTATAGAACCAATTCGTCATGGTGATAATGAGTTTGTAAACGTTTTTTTAGACCCTATGTATTGTATACTTGGTAATTTTCTACCCAGAATTTGGATGGGTCTTGGCACCAATTCCTCAAAATTTCCTTAGTTGGAATTACAAAACTCGACAACTGTCGAGTGTTAAATGATTCCCCCTTTTTTGGTAATCTGTAGTAAGATCCAACATCCCATGAGGACATAGTTGTGAATGCGTCACCTATGTGATTGCTCACTACCCATTGATCTGTGTCTGTGTTCTATATAATCTAGTCGATCATTTTGGCGCATGGATATATATGAGGATATGAGGCCACTGAGTGGAGCCTAGACCTCTTGACATTGATATACACCTAGACATCCTCCTGATATTTAGGTATGTATTGTTTAGAAAACTTTGCATAAATATCAAACTAGGAGGGTTTGGTGCTTTGTTTGACATTGCACGTAGTGCCTCTATATGTAGTAGGTGATGGGACCTGGTAAGTTTCATGTATGTTTCTTTCAGAGATCTTCCGAGAAGAATTTACTACCAGAGGTGCCATATTTCTATAGAAAGAGTAAATTAAGATGCACTCAAGATCAACATTTCCTAGAATGTCAAACAAACAGCCCCACAATGAGAGAGATGACATGAATAATTAAACCTAATAGAAAAACAAAAACAACTTCAACGTTCCTAGAAAGTCCCCAGGGAAGAATTTTGCCTAAAAGGTCGCAAGGTCGGAGAGTTCAAGGGGGTCACAGGGTTGTGAAGATAAACTATATGACTTTATGACTAGGGTAGGCTAGGTCATAGGTAAAGAGAGGTCGCAAGGTCGTAGGTCTCAATATTAACAAGGTCACGTAAGTCACAATTAAGGAAAGGTGACAGGGGCACATAGTCGCAAGGTTGCAAGGTTGCACTGAAGGGAGGTCACACAATCACGATGTTGATGGGTCACATCATTTTGAATATTGTGGCTTTTGGCCATGTGACCTGTTCCCGAGGGTTTCTTAGTGAAGGAAATGAGGATCAAAATGAGTACCTGGGATCCAATAGACTAGATAAATTGATCCCTAAGGGGGCAAGCTTGCTTATGGAAGAGATGGGGATGAGTGACTGGGTAAAAATGAATTTTGGAGGAAAAATAGGTTGGTAAGGGTTTCTAATTAAAATGGGTTATTAACCTTAGATAAAACCCCCTAAATTAGGAAGATGCAGGGTCAGGGAAGAGCAAGGGGAGAAATTGTAGTAAGTAATGATAGTTAGGAAGAGGAAGTGTTACTTACTTGGCAGGATCACGCGCTTTCTCCAAATCATCGAGCCCCTTCATCCCATGAGTGACTAATAAAAAAATGACCAAAATGACCAGTGAGTTTAAACTATTTATAAAAATGTCACACATGCAAGGTCGTAGAGGTTGCTAGTCCGCAAGGGGATATATTTTATCCTTTTGCAACTTAGTGACCCATGTGACCTAGTGAATCTCACGTGAGGTCACGTAGTGACAACGTGGTTGCTTAGGGACTTGTGACATTACAATTGAGCAACCTCATTATTGGTGAGGTTTCAAATTTTAAAAGGTACATGAGGGTGAAAAGTCACAAATTTTGTCTTACAACTTAGCGAATTGACTTAGCCAAAATTGAAGTAGGTCGCATGGTCAAAAGTTTTAGGTTCATGAAAGCTAACTTGCTGAGACTTGTGATTTGAGAAAAGGAATAAACCCTTGAGTCTCTAAGAGTTATATTTGTGATAGTATCACAAGGGTTTGGGACAATTGATGAGGCTTTGGAAGTAAGTGATAGAAATGGGAAAACTTTTGAAAAGTCAGGAATTTTGGAGGGTTGTTGCAGCGACTACAAAAATAGATGATTCTCTTCTAGAACCTCAATATATATGCTTACACTTGATCTTGGGATGAAGCATACTTTTATGAGTGCTTCATTTCAAATTGTGGGTCCCACTAATGCCTCCAGGTTTCCCCTCATATTGCTCAGTAGTCCCTAGCTACTTAAACTTGGCGTGTTACCACATAGAGTAAAGACCTCCTAGATTGCTCGATATAGGGGTTTAGATAATGATATGAGCTGTAAAGGTTTTTGGTATAGTGTTTATATATCTCTATTTTTTCTCTACTACCAGAGAGCCTGAAGAGTACCCCAATAGAGTCACTACTTAGAAATAACAAATGTTGCTCCACTATGAGTGAGCCTAGACAAGACCCCGACAAAGTCGTTGCATCGCCTCTCTACACAGGAATCCTTTCTCAATCATTCTTCCCTTATTTGATTTTATTCATGTGCTAATTAGAACTTATTTATATGCCATTTGTTAGCCTGGGTGGATGAGGGATTCTGACTTATTTTACTTGCAAGAGAGGTTATTTATGGTTTTTAGAGACTTTATTATTTTCTCAAATATATGTTTCTCATTAAGTCTTTTCCTTTACCCTCCTCAAGTCAACCAGATAAACCAATTCATTCAAAACTTACATCCAATTCAATAGTTGTGACTAACTGTTGAAGGATAGGGTATGATGGACGACTAGAGTTCCCCACTAAAATAGATTTCAACACTCTACCTTGGTCTCAACTTTAGGGACAATCAAGAGCAGGCATAGAAAGAAATATAGCTCAGCCACTAGTGTAGAGGCTACCCGCACCCTAAGGTCTCAAACCTGAGCAATATTCCTGAAATTTTATTTCGAGCAAAAAAATTATTAATGGACAAAAATAAAAGGCATAAAGAAGGTGAGAAGGTAAAGCCAAAAGGAGGGGCTAAGCTAAGAAAAGCGTGGAAAAGGAAAAGAACAAAATTATAGCACATGGGTGGAAAAGAAGTTGCGGGAGCTGCTAGTTGAAATAAAATTTGAGGTCATGACCATTTATGGGAAGGGGTTCAAACCTCCCTTCTAAAGTGTATAATTTTTAGGTATGTTGGCCAATCTTTTCCTTAACCTAGAAGGGACCAATCCACAAGGTGTAGAATTTGGTGTGTTTACCTTTTTCATCATGAGCCTTATCCCATTTGAGGACTAGCTCACCCACATTGAACTCACTACTCCCCACAGATTTCTTATCAAACCATCTATTCATTTGGTTTTAGTGAATGGAAAACTTCTATGTAGCCTTCTGTCTTTCCTCTTCTAATTTGACGACAGTATTGATTAAGTTTTCCATGGTAGGGAAAGGGGTGCCTTGTGACTCTTGCAAAAATTGGAGGGCGGGTAGGTACAAGTTGGGTGGTAAGAAGGCCTCTTTCCCATATACCATAAAATAAGGGGATGTTCTAAGAGATGGCTTTGGGGTGACTCGATCAGCCCACAAGGAATTTTTCAAAGCATTGTGTCAGTTCCTTTGGTGTGAAAACAAGGTTTTCCTAATAACATTCATTAGGTTCGTGTTGGTGTATTCTCCTAGGTCATTTCCTTAGGGATAATAGTCAGTTGAATGTTTCAAAACAATGTTATTTTCTAAAGAAAAATCATATAACCTTAAAGACGAGAAATAAGTAGCATTATAAAAAACAAGGGAGGTTGGAACGTCGAACGTGGTCACAATGTATTGATTGACAAAATATATTACCTCTTCATCGTTGATTTACTGTAATGGAATGGCTTCCACCCACCTTGTAAAATAGTCGATAGCCGTAAGTATATTCCTATGTTGTTTTGACGAGTGTAGCATGACCTCGCTGATGACATCCAATCCCCACTATGGAAATAGTTCCTTTACTGCTATAGACTAGAGAGGAGCGGTGAACTGATATTGTCTTCCAATATAGTTTTAACAAATGAGGCATTTCTTTGTGAGCAAGCTTGAACTCCAAGAAATATTCTTGGATTAAATTCATCCAATTGGCCATTCTCTCACCTAGCTCTTGTTGGATAGTTAGTGACCTAACAATAGGGTGAGGGACAAACACCAACACACAGTTCTTGACAATGTAAGGTTCGAAAGGTTTCACCACTTTGTAGACCGCATATCATTATTTCTTTATGTCTGGGTAGTTGAATTTTGCACCTTGTAGTCCTGTTCTCATGAAAGATATGGACCTTTCATCGTTCCTACTATCCTTCTATATAAGTACAAAAATTAAGGATGAATCTAAGGTGAAAGTGTACAGAATGAGGTCCTTGCCGAAATCGAGGTTGCACAAAGAAGGGGCTTCTATGATGTCTTTTTTCGATACAATCAAATGCTTCCTTCTCTTCTTGATTCCACTTAAAAACTGAATAATTATTTATGATATTTTGAAGGGATTAATGATCTGGGAAAAATCAAAAATAAATTTGTGAAGAAATTTGATTTTACCTAGGAAGAATTACATACCCTTTTTTCCACATGGGAGATGGATTTACATGATATATTTTACTCGATGAAGATCGAAAATGATTTTGTCTTTTGTTGTTATATGTCCAAGGATATTTCCTTCTGATACTGAGGATATACTCTTCTTAAGGTTCAACGAAATCCTATATTTTCAACGCCGCTCAAATATTTGTTTGAGATGGTGAATATGGTCCGACATTTTCTTCGTAAACATTATGACATCATCTATATAAACGACCACGCTCTGACCCATTAATCCTCTGAAAGCAATGTCCATCGCCCTTTGAAAATTTTCTTTGGAATCGATAAGGCCAAAGTGCATGCATTGAAATGAAAAAGTTTCCCAGTTTGTTCTGAAGGTTGTCTTTAACTGATCTGGTCTAACAACCAACACCAAGTTGTACCCAGAGAAACTATCGAGCAAGGAGAAAATTTCCAAACTAGATACTATTTGAAGAATCTGATCCATAGAGGGAACTAGATAATTGTATTTATTTGAAGCTCAGTTGAGATTCTGGAAGTTGACACACAACCAAATTTCACCAGACTTTTTTCACACGGGAACGAAGCTCGAGACCCAAGTAGCATGCCTAACTTTGAAAATAATATGTGCATCCAACAATTTCTTCAACTCATTTTGAATGAAAGGCTCTAGCATAATATGTACTTTAAATAATTTCTATTGGAATGGTTTGACCGCTTCTTTTGTAGGAATGACATGTTGAATGATTTGGGTATCATATGTCTTCAGGTCATCATACTTCTAGGAAAATACATCCCTATAACTCTTGAATAAGTTGATGAAGGAATACCTTTCATTGGGAGAATGCTCGACACCCAGATTGATAAAATTGGGTAGGCCTCAATCCTGAGATTACTTTTCTCATGTGAGAGTGTGAAACTTTGTGTCTTGGTAGTTGGTGGGCCCTAGAAAAAATTATACAGATCAAATAGTTTTTCTACCGTAACCACACCTTTGGGCATAGGATTTCCCTTACACTCATTTGTTTCCTCTTTCAAGGACCTTTCATTCTCTTCCTCCTCTATCGTCACATCCTTAAATACCTCATAATTTGACATAAAATCTAGTATATGTTGATCATCATTGAAAACGTGTAGGTTACTTACATTATCTTAGACAATAGGTTTATAGACAATATCAATAGGAAAGCCATCCCTTAAAGGTGTAAACCTAACTGCAGCATTAGCTAAAGTATCAACAGTGGCATTATTGATCTTAGGAACAAAATTAATACTAAAAGATTTAAAGGAATATATTAAGTGCCATACCTCCTGGTGATAATTTTTTTAGTTGTGGTGATAGACAATGAATTATCTTTCGTACCTGCCTTGGAATTATTTTAGAATCAATCATCACCTTCAAACGTTTGACCTTTAGATTAGTAGATTTCTTCAACCCAAGAATCAATTCCTCATACTCCAGAGTGTTTTTCGTGCACTACAATTATAACCTACAAGAAATTAAAAATTTGTTTTTTGGGGGGTCCATGAGGATACAACCTGCACTCGCTCCATCATTCGTTGTTGCTTACATCTATGCTTGACATAATTACATATGTAGTACAAGATTCATTAGCATCAGGTGGAGGGAAAGAAAGGAGTTCCAGTTGTGTATCATGTGGTATCGATGATGGTAAGCCTTTATAGCACCCAATATTGGTTTCTGAATAACACATTCCAAACTCTTCCTCAGCAAAACTAATGGGTTCATTCAGGCCCTCAAGATCTGTGACAGTATGCTTCACGTAGGTTTCATTGTTAACTCTGATCTGGTTCTTCTTTCCTTTTTAAGGTATCCATAAGTGGGACTAGTCACTCACAAAATACCCTTGGAGTATTCTCGACCAGTCCCTGCAAAGCAACAAACCATATGCTTCCAGAATGTTAACAAAAATATTGACAATGCATTGATGCACCCTAGAATTAGAGGACAACCTGACTATCACATTGTTTAGTTCACCTGTGGTGGGGACTTGAGATCTATCCAATTGGATGATCTTGGCATCTTTATTCTCAGGTTGAATGTTTAACTTCTTACATGCCAACAAAGGCATGACATTAGTTGATGCACCTAAGTCAACAAGGAAATTTTGCATGTTGTAGTTGAAGTAACAGGGGATTTGAACCTCTATAGTTTGCATTTGCATTGTTAACATTACATTGGAGGTTGACTAAGGGCCAAGACTGACTGAGAGATCTTGCCTTTGTAGAAGAGGCAACTTTTTTGGTTGAGGACGAGGTAGTGAAGGATTTGAAAATTAGTTCATACTTGCTAGCTATCTTGCAAAGTTCATAAAGTGAAATGATGGCCCATGTATTCTTCATATCTTTGATAATGTTATATCCCAAGTCCGAAGGTAAAATTACTTCTAAGGATGTTTGAGGAAGTGAAGTGGCTTGGGAAGACTTAACCAAGGTTCTGGGGGTAGATGAGTTTCCCTTTCCACTTTTTGAGGCATCCTTCATGTTTTGGCTAGACAAACTCTTAGGATTATGAGTTAATGGCTCACTTGAGTTGTTAGGAGGAAGGATCCTCCTTAGTAATTCCTTATTTTTCTCTTCTAGAGTGTAATTTGATATCTGCCCCTTTCTTCCAATATTATAAGTCTTTGGAGGCTTTAGGGGGGGGAGGGGAGGAAGTTTCACCTATGTTCACTTCTTGGAGGGATTGGACTTCTCCCACATGGATGACTTTGAAAGCTAGGATAGTGGAACCAACATTTTCATCTATAGGTGCGGTTTCTTCTTCGTGATCGTTGGGCTCTTCTGCATCATCTCTAATGGCCTAATCCTCCACAAGTTGGGTCACTACCACAATCATTATGTGTATCTATGGTGGACACGTGTTTTCTGAATGAGAGGCTTGCTGAAAAGTACATAAATTCTCCTTACCCAACTCTTCTACATTGAAATGTGTATTATAGATTTGAGATGACTTTATGGGGGGGTTATTGTTCCTTTGAAAGAAAGGTTTCATCAGTTTACTTCCTGGAGAGGTTTCCTTAGTCTTCCTTTTCTATTTAGAGACCTCATTCGTTAATTGCTTCAATGATTTGGCTAAACCCTAAAAATTGAAGGAATCCTTGTCCTTATCAACAAATTTACAAGTTGAGGCTTGGGATTTCTTGTTCATTGGCTTAGAATCTTCCTGGTTGTTTGGCTCAAGTGCTCCTATAGACATAAAATCATTCTCCATAGCAAGGGATTTTGCAAATTTCTCCACTAAGGTGGCTTTGGCTTCATGCTCGAAAAACATAGCAATATCGCATGGGATGACTCTACTATAATTTTCAAGATCCACATGTGTTGAAAAATTATAAAAGATGGTAGTAAATCGCTAGTTAAAATCTTTGACTTTCTTTTTCTTATGGCACTTTAAGGTGCTCAATTCAGTGAGAAGTATGGATGGTGGCTTGTCTTCAGAGAACTTCTCAAGAAAGGTTTTCCGAAACTTCTCCCATGTTTGTAATAATGCCATAGGCAGGTATCAATACCAAGTTGCAACCTTTTTTTCTAGGGTATGGGGGAAAAGCCTATAAGCCACACCATCGTATTTCAATCTCATCATTTGTAGGGCTAGGCAAAAAAATGATATGGTCCTCAGCCATGGCTCCATTTTTGGGGTCAAACATCAGAAGGTGTTTCTTAGGGTGATGGGGCATATCATGAAGGGGGCCTTAGATACCTAAAGTGTACTGAGCCATCTAGGCTAAAGGTTGTCAATGATTGGCTCTTGGTGGCAGAGGGAATATCACATGGTTAGCATTGCCCTCAAGATCAATTGTGGTGCCTCTTCTAGAAACTTCACTTGTGTGGGGTGCTTCTCTACCATTACCTCAAGGGACCCTCAAATGTCCTAAATATTTGATGTTCTTAATATTTCTGAAGTTTCACAAGTTCCTAGGGGACGTGAAAGGCTTCTCTTTATGGGGATCATATACATTGTAAAGATTAATGCAGTTTCTAATATTCTCATAATTTCCCTTCCCTAAGGGCACCTTAATGTTTCCCCTCAATGGTTGATTGTCAACCTGCATCTCTTCCACTGGCGGTTGATTATTTTCCCATGTATTCTCTTGTTTCAGTTGATTATTACCTCTGGTGAATGTGATTTTTGGGCCTTCCCTATCAGATGCTAGTGGATTTCCAATCCTTGAATTGAGATTCTTTCAATAGTGTCCACATAATCATCCAAAATCATCCCAATGAGATGCAGTATCGAATTAACCAAGATGACTTGACAGGTATGGTGAGGCTTTGAAGTGTGTGGGTTAGTTAAAGAGCTAGTGGTAAGGATTCACTTTAAACCTCTAGTGAACTGATAAATGATAGGGTGTAAAGCCATCAATTCATCATATGTGACTTCATAGAGAGGAGCTTCCTCTCCCATTGGGGCATCTTCAAGTGGAGTAGGTTGGGATTCCCTGAGATGGAGATCTCTGAAAGGTGAGCCAAAGGTGGGATGGATAGGTGTTTCAATGGAAGTAGGACAGGGTTTATTATTATCTTGATGGTAAGTTTATGGGTGAGTAACTGTGTTGGTGTCAGCCATCAGGTCGTCCTTCTAGTGTAAAATAAATTGATGGGCTGGAATTTATCACCAACAACTAAGGGATCTCCCCGATGCAGAATCCCAATTAGACTCTACACCATTTGGTTTAGGGATCCCATCCGATATGTAGGCCTAGATGTCATATAATTGGTTGAAATTTTCTTCAAACGAGAAAGTAATGTTAGCTAAAAGAATGTATATACTTCCACAAACACAAGTTAGTAACTCACAAATGATTAATAAAATAGATACCATAAATAGCAAGACTAGAACTTCAAAGCATGACTTTTACGTAAAGCATCGTTAGAAAAAATTCAAATAATACCATGAAGATATAAAGCAGAAACTTAACAATTAAGAATGAGTTCAATATGGTTAAGCATTTATAAACACAAGTGAGTGCACAATCTACAATAATACTATGCCAATATCAATAAAGTAGTTTATCAACATAAGCATAGGACTAGCATATCATATACCATCCGTGCATTGGAAAGGAAAACTCATAGCACTGGATGATACATGAGGTGATAGTATACCAAAGCTCATAGGAACCTCCAATCCATCAAGCTAATAATATTCATGGTGTCAAAGTACAAAGTCTTCGTCCAATCCAACAGTGGAAATCTACAATTACTCCTTGAATTTATTACAAGAGAACAATTTATCAAAACAATATGTACCAGAATAAGTCCAAAGCTAAAATTCCTTTGGAATATGACATGAGGGTATACTTATAGAAAAGAGGGTGACTTTTGGTCTACCCTTGACTCTTATACTGTCTCATGACCTTTTGAATTCCTCGTGACTTTTACACTTCCACGTGACTCTTCAAATTCCTACTTTTTTCTACTCTATCCTGTCTTGCTATTCTAAAAAAGCTAAGCTATTTTTATCCTATCAATTTGGTAATAGATTATTCTAGAACATATAAGTGTAGTTTCTCAATGAGGCAGTTGTGCCATAGCTTGTATTCAATAGTTGTTAGAGTTATATTTGGTTGATACTCATCATGCCTATGTAGAAATTCAAGGGCATCTAGAATGAGGGTGCTTCTTTTGACATTGATATGATTTTCTAGATTCATTAGCTTCATGTACATCCTCATCAATTCCACCACGTACCGTGCAATGATCTCCTTTGTAAACTGAAAGTCACTTGAGTTGGAGGCTAGCTTTAAAATGTCGATAAATGCTTGAACCTACTGTAGGATTTCCTCCTTCTTCCTCACCTCTCCAACTGCCCCAAAAGAAGTAACCCCATGGTTCTTAACCACTAAATATAATCCACTCAGAAGATGCCACTAAGAAGGAAGAAACTTGTCCACATCTCTCGCTAGCTTGTCTCGTAATTAGATCTTAATGCGTAGAAGGGATTTATCGTTCTGGGTGGTGATCCAATATTTCCTCGAGAGAACCGTCGGTGCCTTTGGATACTTTTTTGTCCACTCATGAATATTGTCCATAATTGTAATGACCTCTTATAGCATGGAGGATTTCCGTTTTGTGTTGCTTTGTATGGCTAGGATAGGGGCCATAGTATGATGCAACTTTGACATCTCTTAATAAACCATTTCCATGGCTCCTCTCAGGGTTTCAGCCTCTTCCATGATTCTGGACTGTAATTCCTTGATACTAAAGTGAGATAACGGAAGTGTTGCATTCTCTTATTCCATCTTCCTTCTATATTCTTTTTCTTTGGAGGCTCTTTATTCATATGCATAGAGATTGCTTTGAAGTTATGCAATTTTCTTGCTCATTCTTCCAACATTCAGCTCAGTCACCATCACAAAGGAAGTTATGTCTGAGGTGATCATCTCAGGTTTTAATGTAGTATCTAGGAAAACTTCCTTCTCTATGGTCACAAACAAAGGCTCCACATGGTTCCTAGCATAACATTTGCTCCTTTCCTACATGATCTTGGAATTGATCTAATCGAAGGTAAGCCTGGTTAGATCTAGCACTTCATCATCAGCCTCGTTAGGAATGCCTAGCTCTTTGAGAGGAAGATACCCTCTGATGATGGGAGTGGATAGGGGGACATTTAGCAGAGGAAGTTCAACTTGCTCATTGAATTATTTTTGTTTTTTGGATTCCTGTTGAGATTTTTTGTTGGCCTCTTCATGTTATTTTCTTAATTCTTCTTCTTCCTCTCTTTTCTTTTCTTCCTCTTCCTTCCTAATTTTTTCCTCCTCCAATCTCTTATTTTCTTGTTCTCTTTTTCTTGTTTCATCTTGAGCTCTTCCATCTATTTTCATTTTTACTGTTTCTCTTTCCATTCTTCTCTCTTCTTCTCTTCTTCCTCTTGGGCTCTCAGATCCTCTTGATTTTTCAATTGTTCCTTTTCTAGTTGTTTCTTCCTACTTTCTTCCTCTTGTTTCTTCTTCTCAAGATGGTCTTCGACCTGTTAGTCTCCTAATTTCTATGATTATCTAAGTTCTTCTTCTATTTTTCTCTTGATCTCTTGATTTTGCTTTGCCAAGGTCATATTTCTCTACTCTAATGTTTCATCATCTTCACCCTTATCTTGGTCACTCGAGGGATCTTCTGTTTCTTTTCCTTTGTGTTTCTTTAGTTTCCTCACTGCCTTTTGTTTCTCTTTCTTCATCTTAAGTGAAGTTGACCTTTCTTGTAAGCTCACATTTTCTTGGGAATTCCTGGCTTGCTCATCATCCTTTTCTTATTGTCCACTAGGGCTAAACTCCTTGGTTGCATTATACCAATTTCTAATTTTGTTTTCATGAGTGTGCATGGTGTTCCAATATCACGAGTTCAAATCAGATTTATTGTCATGCGCTGCTACTACTCTTTTGGGGTCATTGGTACTGTGGTTCAAAGTCACAAAATGGAACCCCTTTATCTCCTCGTCTTCTGCCTCAACTTCTTTAAAGTTTTCAACTGTGTAAGCCTCAATAGTAAGAGGGAAGGTGGGCCATGGTTTCTTCTTCCCTTTTCCACTTTAAATGTGTCATCTTGGATAGGGAACCAATCTTCCACTTTAGTGAGAGTCTCCATGGCCCTCTTCGACATGCAATAAGGGTCCTCCCAGAAAATCAACTAGTATAACAGGGCGATAAATGTTTCAGAGGTTGGGTTATGCACATTATTATAGCCTGGGTCCGAAAATATCTTTTAGTGCCGGTGTATAGGCTTCACCACAGTTGTGGTCTAGCTGTAGCTCCAAAGATCAAAATGGAATCTTGGACAAACCACATGCAATAGGTACAAGGCCATGTAAAATTATCATGATTGGTCTACCTCAGGGTGCTTAGCTATAACCATATTAGTCCTTAATGTAGAAGCTAAGATACTGTCTTAGTTGAAAATTGTAACTCTAGTGGTGACAACACACATGATAGGGACCCATATTTTGTGGAAGGTGTCGATGTCAACCTTGATGTACAACCCATTTATCATGGCAACAATGAGTTGGTAAACCTTTTTTAGACCATCTATCTTCTATACTTGGTCACTCTTTACCCGGAACTTGGACGGGTCTTGGCACCAATTCCTCATAATGTCCTTATTTGGAATTACAAAACCTGACAATCATCATGTGTTAAATGATTCCTCCTTTTTCGGTAATCTATATTAACCAGAAACGTTCACGGAAGAGATATTTGTGAATTCTTCCCTATGTGAGTCCTTACTACCCACCAATTTGTGTCTATGTTAAGTATAATCTGGGCGATGGTTTCGGTGCATGGAAATATAGGAGGATGTGAGGCCACTTTGTGGATCTTATACCTCTTGACATTGATATACACCTGGAAATCATCCTAGTCTTTAGGGATGCATTGTTTAGAAAAATCTACATAAATATCATACCAGGAGATCTTGATGCTCCCATTGAGGTTGTACGCAGTGTCCCTATAGATAAGGGACCTGGTAAGTTTCCTGCACGCTGCCTTCAGAACTCTTCTGAGAAGTCTTTACTACTCGAGGTGTCATCTCACTAGAGAAAGAGGAGTTTGAGAAGAAACTCAAGGTTGACATCGCCTAACATGCCAAACAAACAATGCCACCATGAGAGAAATGGAATGAGTAATTAAACCTAAGAGAAAAAAACACATCACAAATTCAGAGTTCCTCTGAAGTCCCGGTGGGAAGAATTCTGCCTGAAAGGTCATACAGGTTAGAGGGCTCACAAGGTTTCGAAGATAAACTATGCAACTTAGCAACTAGGGTAGGATAGGTCATAGTTCAAGAGAGGTAAAAAGGTGGTAGGTCATAAGATAAAGAAGGTTTCATAATCTACATTTAAGGAAAGGTCACAAGGGTCACACAATTGCGAGGTCGCAAGGTCACAGTGAAGGGAGGTCACATAGTCGCGAGGTCGGAAGGTCACATCATTTTTCATATTGCGGATTTTGGTCATGTGTCATATTCCTCAAGGTACCTTGACAAAGGAAACGATGTTCGAAATGAGTCCATAGGGACCCACTGTAATAGATAACTTGATCCCTTAGAGGGTAAACTTTCTTAGGGAAGAGGAGGGGCTGAGTCACTAGGCATAGATGTGTTTGGGAGGATGAATATGTTGGCTAAGGGTTTTTGATTAAAATGGGATATTAACCTTGGATAAAAAACCCTAGATTAGAAAAATGCAGGTTAGGGTAGAGGAACGGTACAAATGGAAGTAAGTAATGATAGCTATGAATAGGAAGAGTCACTTACTTGGTAGGGTCGCATGCTTTCTCCTAATTTCTGAGCCAATTAATCCCTTGAGGGACCAAAAAAAAATGAACAAATGTCTCGTGAGGCTGACTTATCTATTAAAAGGTCACAAATGTGGGGTCGTGTAGGTCACTAGGTCACAAGGGGATGTTTTTTAGCCCTTTTCGACATAGTGACCCATGCAAAGTACAGAATCTTGCGTGAGGTCACGAAGTCATGAGGTGATTTCTTTAAGTATTTTGACCCTGCGACCCAATGACCTCATTATTTGCAAGGTCACAAAGTTGTAAAGTCACATGAGGGTGAGAGGTCACAAATTTTGTCTTGTGACTTAGTGAGTTGACCTAGCCAAAATTGAATTAGGTCGCATGGTCACAAGTTTTAGGATCATGAAAGTTGACTTGACGTGACTTGTGACTTGGGAAAAAAATAAACCTTTCAGTGTCTGAGAGTTATACTTGTGATGGGATCACAAGGGTTTTGGATAACCGATGAGGCTTTTGAAGTAAGTGATAGACACAAACATAGTATAGGGGCTCCAAAATTTTGAAAATTTATGAATTTTAGAGGGTTCTTGCAGTGGCTACAACACCTCCTTAGAGAGACATAGATTTATCCATTGATTTAGTGCAAGGAGAAACTCCAGTGTCTATAGCCCCTTATAGAATGAGTACTCCTAAACTATAAGAATTAAAGATGTAGTTACAAGAACTACTTCACAAGGGTTATATTAGACCCAATGTTTCACCATGGGGGGCTCTTATGTTATTCATAAAGAAAAAATATGGCATATTTAGAATGTGCATCGATTATCAACATTTAAACAAGTTAACCATTAAAAATAAATACCCACTTCCTTGTATTGATGATATATTTGATCGATAGAGGGGGGAAACATATTTTCAAAAATTGGTTAAGGATCATGTATCACCACTTGAGAATAAAGGATGAAGACATTCACAAGACAACTTTCCAGACAACATATGGTCACAACAAATTTGTCATGTTAGCATTTCATCTTACTAATGCACCAAAAACCTTTATGTGCTTAATGAATAGTGTACTTAATAAGTACCTTGAAAATTTTGTGTTGGTATTTATAAATGATATTATGGTGTATTCCAAGAATGAAAGAAAACACATGGAACATCTGAGATTGGTGCTGCAAACTTTAAGAGAACATCAATTATATGCCAAGTTTAGTAAATGCGAGTTCTATAAGGACAAAATACAATATTTGAGGCATCTTATTTCAAGAGAGGGATTGTTTGTTGATCCTGAGAAGGTTGGGGCTATTTTGAACTAGCCCAGACCTAAGGATGTATCAGTTGTCTGGTCCTTTATGGTAATTATAGGGTATTACCGAAGGTTCATAGATGGTTTCTCTAAATTGGCTTACCCTATTACATCTTTATAGAAGAAAGGAACAATGTTTGAGTGGAAAAACAAATGCTAGATAAGTTTTGAAAAGTTGAAACATTTTCTTATAGTGGCCCTTATTTTAAAAATTGCAAACCTAGATAAAGAATTTATTGTTTGCATAGATTCTTATTTGGAAGGTTTAGCAGGATTTTTTATGCAAGAAAATTCAGTGTTGACTTATGAGTGTAGAAATCTAAAAACACATGAAAAGAATTATACAATATATGATTTAGAGCTAGTTGTTGTAATACATGCTCTAAAGATGTAGAGACACTACCTACTGGGAAAGAAATTCATCTTGGTAATAGATCAAAATAGCTTGAAATGTTTTTGTATCCAATCAGATCTTAATGCTAGACAAGCTAGGTGGATGGCCTTTCTTAGTGAATTCAAATTTGATATTAAATATATAAAAGACAAAGAAAATAAAATAGCAGATGCTCTAAGTAGACATGAACATGCTGTAATGGGATGATGTAGGTGGATATTGGTGGTCACCCGACTATTTCAATTAGACCTGCAGTTGATTTCATCAGTTTCCTTGATTATAACAACATTTACTATTTTTAACAGTTTTTTGGGTCATTGATTTCTAGAGTTATTTTGACCACCATAAACAATGTTTCTTTGAGGTTTGCCTTAGGCCCATAGTTGTAGGTAGGGTCTTGTCACAAATCCTGTAGTATTGAGAGAAATTGTTTTAACAACGTACCGTATGCACCAAATGATGATCATATGACCAAGTTACAACCTCGAGAAGTTAGCTTCCTAACTAACCCCAATGAGACCCACAATCTCTTGGCATTCAATTTCCTAGGGTTAGGTTTTTGGTTTTAGGGTTTCCCTTTGTTTTTCAATAATAAAAAATCCCTTTAGCCTCATTATAACATTGTTTAGAGGCATGTCGCTACCACCTCTTCTCAGATATAAGCTACCATCACCTAAGCTAGCTTATTTCCATTCTATATGTAAGCATATTTCAGTTCTATAATGTTAATGAAAATAAGTTTTATTTCTACTGAATCTTTGTGTTTATGTTTATATCTATGTTCTATTGCATTATTGTAGATGTATAGATCAATGGTATCAAAGTGGTTTTCTCTTTATTTTCTTTTCATTGCATATATACACCAAGGTTAGGGTATAAGGAGTTAGGGCTCGAACTAGTTGCACCTTTGTAAGAGAAACCTCACAAACCTTGATGGTCTCCCATAGTAGAAGAAAATTAATACAATTGAGTAGGGTATCCTTTTGAAATATTTCTTAAAGAATCCCTCAAGCGAAAAAGGAACATGATGATGGACTACTTTTTCTAGATGCTTTAGCGGCTACCCATAGGTGATGCATCTTCATCTAGTGGCCACTCTGGAGACCCCACTCCCTTTAAGGTATAAGTAAACTTTGACATTCCCATATTTGAAGTACAAATAAATATAGATGTTGTAGATAGATGGTTAAATCTATTGGAAGGATATTTTTCGGTTCACGATTTTTCCAATCGGGAAAAGATTAATTTCACACTCCTTAAAGTTGCCCCCCATGTCAAGGACTGGTGGGAAAACTACTATGATTAGAAGCATGAGAGAGAACCCTCACTGTTTTCAACCAAAATCACTTGGAATTATCTCTAACACACCATCAAAGAACAATATTACCCTGTCAGGAGCTATAAAGATAGATACATAAAGTGGGCCATGCTACAGCGGGGTTGGGACTAAGACATGCCATAGTTCACAAATATTTTTCTTACCCTTCGCACAAAGTTGGGTATCAATATTCTAAGCAACATTTTTTACTCAAGTGTCATGGCTATCTACACAAGTTCATCCAGGATGAGATGGAGTTCTTGGACATCTCCTCACTTGTTGTTGCCTATTGATACACTGTTAAGATTGTGTAGAAATTTAAAAAGAAGAGGTGAGACTTTGGATCTGTGAATCCGAATCAAGAGAAAGGTGCCCCCAAACTATAGAACCAAGGAGAAATCCAAGGGGGGGTGACCTAGGAGAACCTCTCGAAGCCATAAGCAAAGAAAAACATAGTGACATGAGAAAATGGTGTGAGTTCCATAAGAGCCCCACTCAACACAAGTGAGTGTTGATCCAAGCAGTCACTAGTGGCCAAGCTGAAGGTTTCTGAATCAGATGCATCTTCCAACTCTAAGTCAGAACCTGACAAGGGGAACAAAAAATGAAAGTAGATTATTGATGTGGAGCTTAGTGCCACTATTGCCACCACCAAGATCTAGAATATTGATCTCAAAGATCTAGAGGAGGGAGAAAATCTCTTCCACTCATAGATGTGGGTAAAGGGTTCTCCATTAAAGTTCATTGTTGATAGCGGGAGCGAAAGAACCTCATTTATCAGAGGTCATGCAGTGGTTGGGCCCACACACCACACAAGACTGACATCCATAGACCATCAGGTGGCTTCACTAAGGATGAGATCTTCGCACAAGCCAATAGTGTCACCCTGCCTACAAAATCAAGCCCCTCATAGATGAGGTATTGTGTAATGTTTCTCCTCTTGAACTTTGTAATGTATTATTAGGCCAACCATACTTCTGGAAGCATCATGTTCTGAGTGAGTCTAGGCCTCGCACTATTACTATTACTTCGAGAAATATGTTATACATGATATTAGAGGTAGAATTGCATACCATCATCTCCTTGATCTCTACGAAGGAATAGTGTAAGATCCTTTCAGAGACCAGGAAATTTTTCTTTTTATTATTCTCATCTTAGGGAAAGAAAATTATTGTGGCCATATCCATGGCCTCAAGAGAGGGCTCCTTCGCATGGTAGAAGCTGATGGAAAAGGTCATGGAGGAGTACAGAGACATCTTCACCTCACCCATAGGGGTATCCCTACACTGTTAGGTTACGCACTCCAACAATTTGACCTTGGGCATGCCACTACCCAACGGGCCGATCTATCAATGCTCTGTTATGGAGAACGATGATATCAAGGTGCATATTTTTTAGTTGTTGCATAAAGGGCACATCAAGACAAGTTCATCACCATGTGGCAGCCTGATCTTGTTGGTAAAAAATAAGGACGGGACCTAAAGACTTTGTATTAACTATCACACGTTGAATAAGATCACTATCTGGAATAGGTATCTAATGCCATGAATTGATGACCTTCTAGATCAGCTCAAGGGGTGCCAAATATTTCATCAAGATTGAATTGATGTTCAGTTATCACTAGGTACCCATAAAACCCTTTGATGTGTGGAAGAATGCCTTCCAATCCAAGGAGGGCATTTTCGAATGGTTGGTCATGCCTTTCGGGTTGACAATTTCCCCTACAACCTTCATGAGGTAGATGGATGACATATTTTGGACCTTCAACAACTCACTCATGGTTGTGTATTTGGAAAAAATCTTGATCTTCAACTAGAGTTGGGAATAGCACCTTCACTAGACTTGACAGGTCCTCCAAACCCTACGTTAAAACAAATTGTATGAAAAATTGAAGAAATGCACTTTTGGTGTGACCCAGGTTCAATATCTAGGGTACATCATTGATGAGAGGGGTGTACATGTGGATGCATCCAATCTACAAGTTATTCAATATTGGACAGCCTTAACCACTCTAACAAAGTTCTACAACTTTCTAGGTCTTTCCAATTTCTATTGCATGTTCATGTTGGGTTTCTCTCATATCACTTAGTAATTGAGTAAATTCACCAAGGATGGAGCCAAAGAAAAGTTATTTTGGTCTGAATCACAACAAAAGGCATTTTTTGAGTTGAATCATCAGCTCTACTCTACATGTGTTCTCATATTACTAGACCCACAACAGCCATTAGAGATTGAGAAAGATGTCTTCGACTATGTTATTGGTGCAGTTCTTACCCAACAGGGGAATCGAGTGGCATATCATAGTGAGACACTTTCAGACACAGTTCATAAGTAACCCACCTATGATAAAGAGATGTATTCCATTGTGCAGGCTTGCCAACAATGGAAGCATTACATTCTGGGAAGGAAATGATCATCCACACAAACCACCGACCCCTGTAACTCATACATATACAAGGAAAATTGTATAACAATCGCCGTCATAAATGGTCAACATACCTTCAACAATTCCCTTTGAACACTAGGTAAAAGAAGGGTAGCACCAATAATTTTGTAGATTTCTTCAGTTGAAGGCCGGTCATGGATCTAACCATTGTGCTCGACTCATGTAGACATGGGTCTTTGGAATGGCTACATATTTACAAGAGTCATCCTGAATTTGGAAACACATAACATATGTTCCTGGAAGGTAAGCAGGTTCCAAATTTTACCTTTAGGGTGCACATTTATGCCCCTTGAGACATCTTTGTGTACCTTCAAGTGAGGATGCCAAGATGATTTGGGAGGCTAACTACGGTCGATTCATTAGATATTTTGGGGTTGAAAACATAGTGGCAGTGCTGCAGAAGTATTTTTTATTGGTTAAACATTTGATAGGCTATTGGGAAGTATGTCAGATCCTACATTGCCTGCACCATTTCCAAACCTACAATCAAGAAGAAAGACATGTATACATGTCTAACTACTACTAGCTAGTCCTGGGAATCCATATCGATGGATTACATGTCAAAACTTCCTTCTACCAAGCATGGCAACAACTTCATTTTCATGGTCATGGACAGGTTCTCTACAAAGCTCCAATTTGTAAGCCATAGTACAAATATTTTGCAACACCTCGTAAGGACCATAATACTTTGGTGATAATTTATTATCCTTCTTAGCTTTCTTGAGGGACATGTTTTTGTATGGTTGTAGCTGTAAAAATACCCAGTAGCCTACATCAACACTTATTTCGCTACGATGTTGATATGCCTATTGTTTCATTCTATTCTGTGCCAAAGTGAGGTTATCCTTTAAGAGTTGGAGAACTTGGGTTGATGCTCGATGTGATCTTCCACTACTTGAACCTTAGAATTTTCTCATAAATATGATGTGATGGATGGTGGATGACATCCATAAAGTGTGATAAATGGGGTCATTTTTGCTATAGTATGGAAGGAAGTGTTATACCACCATTCAACCAGAGGTAACCACTTGACTCATTATGTATGTTGATTTGATACAAAGCAACGAAGATATCCTTCCAAATATTTGTTCACTATCTCAGTTTTCCAATCCGATTGAGGACGATAAGATGAGCTATGAGCTATGAACTAATTGAGTACCAAGAAAAGAAAATAATTCCATTCAAAAAATTCTAGTGAAAATAGGATCTCTCTCACTTACAATAATTTTTGGGTTTCCATGTAGCCTTAGAATTGTTTCCATAAAAGTAGTAGCAAATGTACTGGCTTTAAATGGATGAGATAGTGCACAAAAGTGTGCATACTTGGTAAGTCTATCAACTACCACCATGACAACACTCTTTCCTTCACACTTAGGTAAACCTGTGATAAAATCCATCAAAACATCCTCCCAACATTGACTTGGAATGAATAAAAGTTGTAATTGTTACATGTCAATTTTCTGCCATGACACTTGATCAATTTATGGATATTTTTACTGTTTGTGAACATGTTTGAACTAGCTCCCTTAGAAGTCAAACAACTCAAAATATTTTGAAGTAGATGAGAAATTTTAGAAAAATAGTTTTCATACCTTTGTAAGTTCCATCTGCGTCATTTTCTCTAGAGTTTCTTGCGCATGTGTTGAAATTGAATTTGAAAAAAGCGTAGAGCTGCACTGTGTTTGCCGCTATAAACACACACAGGTAAATTCTAGAAAGTGAAAATAAAAAGTACATTCTAGAAACATATTTGGTCGAATATTTCCCAACTAAAAGCTTCCAGGTGATGACTATTTGAACTATAACCCTCAGATGATGCATCTTCATCCCTTCTCTAATGCTAACCTAATCGCTCAATTAAGGAGTCTCACGCTCCTCTTTTGGATCTGAAACTTCCTCCTCTTAGCCTATAAGATGACTAGAGCATAGAGGGATTGAGAAGGTCAAAACTCAGAGAAGACAAACTTATGTTGTTGGTTTGAGATTGGAAAATTGTCATCTAAGGAGGAGATTGAAGGTATTTGGGAGGGATCTCATGACATCAAGGTGAAGGTTGCAAGACTCCTCTTAATCTTTGATTAACAAAAATGAACACTTTCTCCCATTGATTTGTCTTATTGGAATAATGAATGGTTTACAATTGTTTATAATGTCTATTAAGGCAAATTCAATTCCTAATTTTGTTGATCATTAGGTTAATTCATTTGAAGTATTATATTGCATGTTCTTTTGATTCTTTTATGGTCGATGTTTTCAGGTCTTATCAAGCATTGAAGAGGTGCATCGAATCACAACAATGGATGTTCATCAAGCATTTAGTGAAATAGGTAAGAGGCTTATCCATTAGCTTTAATATTATTATTCAAATGAGTTTGACTTAGGGAAAGAGTCAATTCAATTGTCTTGCTTGTTTCTAGTTTCCATCAAGGATCTACGGAGATCTCTCTTGTCTACAAGAGGGATTGTCCATTGTAACAAACTGGTGACCATACTAGGCAACGTCTATGTTCTCGTCGTTTTTCCTTAGTCTTTCTTTCTGATTTTTCTGATTTATCCAAACCCGAGTCTTCATAAATTAACATCCTTTTAGATCTGAGTGGTTGATTCTATGAATTTTTTATTTTTTCTTATGTTTTTCTCCCTGCATTGTTTCTGTTTGTTAACAGAGTGTAGTTTTGCGCCCTTTTTTCATGCACTTTGTTTTCCATTGAAAACCCATGCAGGCCTTGAGTTTTTTTGAAAATATTGTTTTTTCTTACCATACCTGAATTTGTTTTTGTGAAAGTGTCATTATCTTTGTTTGAACTGTGTTGTGTCTCTTCTATACTCAGTTGATTTCTTTGTTGATGATTTTTGAGAATTACGTCTTTTGGGAAGAATACCTTAGGGTTTTCCCTGGCTAATTTGCTAATTGATCAAGACAGGATAGAGTGTCTTTTTTCTTATGATATTCTTATTTTGTTCTATCAAATACATTGTTTAAGCCTTAATTGTTGCTTATTTGTGGTCAAAGTCATTTTGAATTGCAAATTAGCTTTTCTTAAGACCGTGTGCTTTTGTGAAAGAATTGTAGTTATTTTTGCTTGATAAAGAAATTGTTGCTTTCATCTTGGACAAATTTTCACGATTGAACTGATATTATCTTTAGATCAAAAAATTCATAGGAGAGCATGTATTTTTTCTAACTCTCTTGATTGATTTATGTGTGCTTGAAGTTTCGAGTGATTAGAGAAAAAGAGTGTTTTGGCTTATTTGATGATTAGGGAAATTTGGAAATTAGCTTGTTGACTGCATTTTCATTAGATAATAGTGAAATTGGTTTCTTTAGAAAATTGGAAATTTTTTGACCTTTTGCATTTCATTTCTCAAAAAATGAAAGAAACTTTCTTTTCTCTAAATAGAATTTCATCGAATTTGAAAGTTGCTAATGCATTTTAGAGTTCATTAAGATTTCAAGTCGTGTCATAACATCATAAATTTCACCTTCATCACCAATTGAGTAAAGAAGAACTTAATAATACAACATTAATTAAATTTGATCTAGAATTTTATATTGTTTTTAGGGCTCTTGTCATCTACAATAGCCTAAGTGTAGGGCTTTGGAATAAGGAAGGAAGTAAAATTTCCTAAGCTACAAACGAATAACATAATCTTGAGTTAGGGAGAGAAAATGCAATTATTTCCATTTTTCTCTGGGAAAATCTTCTTATACATGAGTTAAGCATGAGATCTTGTTGAATATGGTGAAGTGATCGTACCCACTTCATTGGCATAGATATAGCGATTTGTACTTATTACAATCATACTGAAAGGTACTTGGGGCCACTTGAAAGTAAACCTCCAATTGATCATGTGGAGGAGCCTTCAAGGGGATTGAGCTTGTTACTCTACCCTTGTGTGTATGTCTGATCTACTACTGTCCCCTAAGGTAAAATTATTGTATTTGGTAAACATAGTGACTATAATACTAGGGCTATATCTAAGGTGACGATAGAAGGAAGGCCCTGCTATACCTAGAACAGACATTGGCTAGACTCACTTGGACTTTTTGGAGGGCAATCTTTTCGAGATGGTTTATAGCAAAGTTACTTTCACCAGACTATTTCATTAAGTAGGTTTTCAAGGTAACTGGTTCCAAACACTCATTTCTATAAAAAAAATCACCTTGATCTATGTGATGCTTGATTTCATCACCAACTAGTAATTATTGATCTCTATGAAGAGTAAGTTTCTATGGTTTGAACTCCTAGATTTTTAGTGCGTGTAAGTTTTTGTGTTGTTCTATACCTTTTAGAGACTTTAGGTGTAATTTAGATATTGTGTAGTTGATCAATTGAAAATTTTTCATTGTGGTGGAACTACCAAGACAGTCACGTAGGATACTCAGGGATCCCCCTGAGTATACACTGAGTCAGTTAGAAAAGATTAAAGTAGAAATATCTAAATCATTTGAATCAGGAACTGTAGCAGAAACTGAAACTTCTACTATTATAGATTATGATCTAAGAGGAATTGAAGCTAATCAATTGATAGCATCTACTACTTTATGCCTTGAAGTAACAAAAACTCAATTTAATCAAACTCAACATTTAATATCACACTCAAAAACAACTGATTTACAAATTACCAAACTCGTTCAAACTAAATCAGATACTGGAGAAATTTTGGATACAAACCCCATTTCTGAACCAAATATTGATGAACCTGAGTCTGATATTTCCAAGCCTGAGATTCATACATCTACTATATATAATATTCCAAATCCTTCACTTTCATGATGTGTTAAACTCATTATTACTGATAGTCTCCCTCCTGGTCTCATTTCCAATGAAGAACTTGTTTCAGACGAAGAGGAATAACCCATAGTTTCTACCAATGAACTTGTAGATATCTTAAATCTTTGTTTAGATTCCTTCTCCCTGGCCCTTGGTATTTCACACTCTTGAACATTTTAGGACAAGAGATTCCACGATGCACGACTCCTTATTCTACCATACCAGGTTTTGACTACTCTATGATGGCTTATAGAAGCGCCTCATCAGATACATCCATGTTTTCTACTTCTCCGGAGTCAACATTGTATGCTGGTTTTCTACCACCTGGATATCAGTGTCTCACGGGAGCTTATTCAAGAGCTTCTTCCTTTAACTCATCTTCAAACATGTCAATTGCTGTAATTAACCCTAGCAATGAAGTTTTGACATTTGAACAATTATTAATATGATTGATGGTAATGTTTCTAATCCACAAACCAACCCAACATGTGGTTATTAGCCGCCTAGGGGGAAACCATCATTTCCTCCACCTACAGGACAACCTTTTGTTGGATCTTATCCCACATCTAGGGGGAAACCCCCTATAAGGAATTACCTTAATTATGCTCAAATGTCTTAAACAAGTTTTTTTCAGCATGTCATGCCTCAACTTGCCATTGGAATGCCTTACCCTCAAACGAATACAATTTGGAGCCCTTTTTTAAATCAACAATCAATTCTAGATGCTTCTCACATGCCTTTGTACCAACCTGTTCAACCTCTCGGAAAAACTATATTGCAAATAGCTTTTCAAGGTATGACTTTTCAAGTTCAACCAATTGTCCAGTTTAATCCTTTGACACCTACCCAGAAACCACTTCAATGTCTTGTCCTGATTACTCATCAAAAATTGGTTCAATCTCCTATCTGAACAACTATTCAGGATCCAAGTTCAGGTTCACCTCAAACTCCCATTCCAGGAGTATCACAAGTAATTGTCCTGCTTACATCATAGGTTACTATGCAACCCCTTGTTCAGTCTTTGCCTTAGGTATCTGGTGTTAAATCCATTCCTACAATTCTATCAAGACCCCAAATATTGGTTGTATAGTCTAACATTACATTTATGCAAGTATCGTTTCAAGGGATACCTTTCCAATGTTTACCTCAGAGTCAATTTGTTCACGGACCATCTTTTCAAACTTAATCTCTCCAAGGTCAACCATTGCAAAATCAACCATTTCAAGGACACTTTGTCCAAGGTCAAATGGGTCAAAGTCTTCCTTTTCATAATCAACCATACCGAGGTCATACATTTCAACAACCTATACAACCACAATACGGTATGGCTCATCCTGGATATCCAGTAGGTATGCAGATTCCAACTGCTCAAGCTATCCAAGGATATACTGGATATCGTCCTCTCACTATGGGACTCATCCCTAAGGGTTATTAGTATCCATATCAGGATCCTAACCACAAGTGACCCTTCATTGCAACTTTGGATTTCCCTGACCTCTCTCAGTTAACTAATGATCCACTTGTTTATTTACCATTTTAGCCAGCCATTCCTACTAAGTTTCTCAATGATGTTCCTAAGTTTTAAGGTAATTCGGGTAAATATCCATCCAACCATGTTATGACCTATCATCTTTGGTGAACGCCCAACTCATTAATTGATAATTCTATTAGATTACAACTTTTTCAATTAACCTTAACCATTTTGGCAGCTAAATGGTATGTAGAATTGCTACACGCTTCCTTCCGTACGTTTAATGCCCTTTCTATAGTTTTTATGACCCATTTTCAGTTGCCCATTCAATATGATAATGGAACTCAACTTTTAACTTCTTTGAAATAGTCAACATCAACCCATATCACATATCACATTCACGAACAGAGATGAATACACCACCAAGTTAACATTTACATTCCAAACCATATTCTAGCCGAATGGTTCATAAAATCTTTTTTACCAATGTTGACACCTAATCATCAGGATTGGGTGAATAAGTGTAACTGATGTAAATAAATAATGGAAAATATGAAGAGCCAACGGGAGATGAAATGAACAGTCTCTCCCTCATGTATATAATAAAGACCAACCTGAATGAATATAAGGAATTGATTTTGAGGAGTTACTTCCTGGTCTGACATTGTATTAAAGCGAACACCATTTTTGGCTTCCCTCTGCTTTGTAACTCCCTATCCTGCCTATAGTATTTTGAATCCTATGTAGACTGGCTAGCCTGGTAGCTCTAACACTTCCACTGCCCTGAACGCATTATTCTCTATTATTCCCTGCTACGCTACTCCTGTCGCTGCTCTCTATACATCAATTACTTGCTCACTATCTATTATTCACCTGCATACAAAATGTTGCCCCTACAAGTAACTGCCATAAGGAGAATGTGGTGGGTATTCCAACTGCACTTGCTACTTCTTATACGATCCTTCATTGAATCCATCTAAGTAGCCACCAGCTCCCTTTCTGGGGGACATTATTCTTTCTCGAGATTCGAACCTATGTTCCTCTGCAAACCCTTTGATTAAACGCTATGATTTAACCATATTTATTCTCTTTACAGAAGTGAAGCTCTATCCAAGTAGGGTGGAAGATAAAATGTTGTTATGAACAAGGAGCTCCGGCTCCTTACTTCTAGCACCATGGTATATATGTTGCATTGAACAACAAGGTCATTCTAGTGCTGCGAAATATTCATTTGAAGGTTGGTGCTGGTATTGGTGTTGGTGGCGACGACAGCGCTGGAGGGGGCAATCAGTGCAGTGACTTCAGTCATTTTTCCCAAGATTTCCCTATCCATGAAGGTTAGAAATATCGTAAGCCTGCTCCGTTTTTGGATGGTATCACTATTTTAATACACTGTATTTTTTTAATACATCATTTTAATACATGCACGCTGCCTTTATTGTGTAATATCATGCTGCCTATTCTATCCATAATGCTATCCATAGTGGATGACATAGACAGATGTGCATAGCATAAATAGATTCGGAAAAACCCTAGAAAGACAACACAAAGGATATTTTTGTGGGTTAGTTCTGCACTGGTGAGAGGTGGCAACTACCAAGATGGTGTTGCATTGACTATAAATGACAAAAAACCTAGATATCTTCCATGACATAGGTCAGTGGTGTTGAAGCAGTGGTATGTACAACAAATTCTGCTTTCAACAAATGCCAATCTCATTCGTTTGAATAAGCTAGAAGTTGTTTTTTGGTGTGTTAAATCATTTTTTGATGCTTGCACGTTAACCATTTTTGAACACCGTGTATTATACAAGCCATTAAGTTGTGTTCCATTGAGTTCTTAAAGGGTGTATATATATATATATAAACATCGAGATTTTAAAGATGACTTATGGTCATTATAAGTGGTGGCATATTTAAAGGCTCATAAGTGAATTTTCATAATATTAAATGTTTCATGTCAAAAAAAAAAAAACTGCTGCAAAACTGAGGTTCTACATTGAGGTGTGGCTGATGGAATGTGAGCCCAAGTCTGGTATTCTACCTTTGCCAGTGCGTATGACCTCTGGTTCATATATGTTGAAAGGAGTAGTGTATGGTGTGATAAGTGTATTTCCATGGTGATCAAACGTCATATGGTGGATTTAAGACTCTTGGTTTTAATACACTCCTCTTTTAATTATCCCTCATTATTTTCTTTTTAAAGTTAAATAGAGTTCGCCCCCAGAAATATAATTCTTTTTACAGTATATTTCTAGAAGGTTTTTTTTTTTTTTTTTTTTTTTTTTTTTTTTTTTACAGCAGTCAGATTTTACAATGCATTCAATCATATCTTCTTCTGAAGAGGTTGTGCGCGTTACTCATAAAGAAAAGAATCTTGCCCAAGATTCTTGCAGAGGAAGAGGAAGATATTTCAGTGGCAGGGGGGCAGACACTTTCAAGGAGAAAAGTCAGATTTTCACTACATACTCTGCAAAAGAAATGCATCACATGATGCCTCTACATCCAAGTTACCTTGGGACAAAATTGAGCAGCAAAGAAACCAACCCAAAGGAAAAACTAATGACATGGACAAAGGTAAAGCACCTGAATCTGCTCATTATGTTGTGGCATAATGTAATATTGGAGTAAATGAAGACTTATTTAATGCTTCACTTACTTCTTGGAAAAATGATTGGTTGATTGATTCAGGAGCAACTTGCCACGTGACTCATAGAAGATATTTTTTAAAGAATTTACTGGAAATGTTGATGGAGAACTATACTTTGCAGATCAATAAAAAATCAACCCATCAGGGCTTGTTGATCCTCCATTAGGAACCAAACCAATTGGCTACAGGTAGGTCTACAAGAACAAGTATAAAGTTGATGGCTCACTTGACAAGCACAAAGCCAGGCTTGTGGAAAAATGTTTTGCACAGAAGGAAGGGGTTGATTATGAGGAGACTTTTGCCCCCATAGGAAAATGGGCTGCCATCCAGAAACTCTTTTCCCTAGTAGCACAGAACGGTTGGAAAGTCCATCAAATGGATGTAAAAACTGCTTTCTTGAATGGATATCTAAAAGAGAATGTTTTTATGTCCCAGCCTGAAGGATTTACTGTGAAAGGACATGAACATAAAGTATGAAAACTTGTGAAATACTTGTATGGCCTCAAACAAGCACCGTGAGCCTAGTATGAAAAACTAAATAAGCATCTTCTGAAACTCAATTTCAAACATTATCTTGATGATGCAACTTTATTTGTCAAGAAAGTTGACAAAACAGTTGTATATCTTGTGGTATATGTAGATGATATTTTGATGACAAGGAACAATGAAAGCTACATTGCATCCATAAAGAAGGAATTGAGGAAAGGTTTTCAAATGATTGATTTGGGCTATGTTCATTACTATCTTGGTATTGAAGTAACTCAACATTCGAAGTCCATATTTCTTTCTGAAAAGAAGTACATTGGAGATCTGTTGAACAGGTTTGGCATGACAGAATGCAATCCTCTTACTACTCAATGGAACAAAACTTAAAGCCCACATCCATTGAAGGAAAATAATTTGAGGATGCAACAAAGTATAGATAGCTTGTAGGAGGTCTCAACTACCTAACTACTACCAGACTAGACATTTCATTTGTTGTTGGAACCCTCTCCAGGTTTATGCAAAATCCTTGTGAGGGACATTGGTCTACTGCAAAAAGAGTTCTAAGGTACTTTAAGGGAACTCAAGACTTTGGAATCAAGTATACATAGGTGGATGACTTCAGCTTGATTGGATACTCTAATTCAGACTTCGATGGAGATAAAGAAACTGGGGTATCTACTTCAAGTTATGTTATGAGCCTTGGATCAGGAGCTATCTCCTTAAGATCACAGAAATAATTAGTTTTAGTAGATTCCACAATAGAAGTAGAATATGTGGCAACAGCTAAGGCAATAAAAGAAATTGTGTGGCTCAGGAAAATTCTTGAATATTTGCAAGTAAAACAAGTACAACGAACTCCACTCATGATTAACAATACCTCGTCAATAAAGTTGGCCAAGAACCCAAATTTCCATGATCAAATGAAGCACATCAACACTAAATATCATCTGATTCGACATCATGTTGAGGCCAAAACAATCCATCTCTGCCATTGCTCCACTTATGAGCAAATTGCAGACATTTTCACCAAAGTGCTTGGAAGAGAAAAGCTTGAAAGATTCAGAACGATGCTTGGACTCACCAACATCCCTTCAGATTAAGGGGGGGAATGTTGACACCTAATCATCAGGATTGGGTGAACAAGTGTAACTGATGTAAATAAATAATGGAAAATATGAAGAGTCACCGAGAGATGAAATGAAAAGTCTCTCCCTCATGTATATAATAAAGACCAACCTGAATGAATATAACGAATTGATTTTGAGGAGTTACTTCCTCGTCTAACAACTAGTAATAACTAAAGATGTGGCCAAAGGGGGTGTTGTAACTGAAGAGAAGGTAATTTCGCATGCTCAATACCTTGATCTTGTTTATACTCAGTCTGGTAATTTGTATGAAAATATCCCATATTTACCCCGATCTAGTCAAACTAAACTAGCTCTTATAAGATCACATGCCACAGATGACATGATTGGTTATGTGAGCTAGAAATCTAAAAAAAAAAAATTCTAAGAGAACTCAGATTTCAACTCTACTTGATTCACCTGAAGAAGATCCTTCTCTCAAAATTACTTCGGAAATTAACGTCGTAGAGTCATCTACTGGCAAGTGTAAGCAATCCGAAGATAAGAAAAAGGGAAAAGGGAAAACTAAACAAGACACTCATTCAAAGGAGAAATCAGACAAGACTGAACCATCTAATGAAAATAGGAAATCTCAGTATCCTTGCTTAATGTTTGAGGAAGATCGTTAGACCAAGGAGTGTCGAATGTTGGTAGGTTAGGGCAAGACCCAGGTTCAACTTTAACTACACCAACCAACAAAATCCTAATTGTTGGCCCTTTCGGCAACAACCCACGTAGCGTAGATTGCAGTCTCACTCGAAGTATTATTGGGGATGCTAGAACCAAGTTTCTACATCCATAGGCTTGTGTGATTGTCTCCTGAATTTCATAGAGCTTAGATCTTCCTTCACGTAGCTCTAATCCTTCCGAACAGATAACTATTGAAAAATATATCTAAATGACTTCCAGATCTTCGTGAAGATATTTAATTGTATTTATCATGCATAAAGATCAAAGATCTACCACTTTTGCGTAGTAAGCAAGCATTAATTTATATAAAATATATCACAGACTAAAGATACATGAACTTAGCAAAATTAAATAATAAACATAGATGCATCAATTTCAGCCCAAAAAAGTCTTTATTAAGTATAAGTGTTCATTTACAAACTTCTTCTCTGTGTGCACTCAATTGTAGGGGCTCGCGGACTCAACTTGTGGACTTACCAATGTCTCCACACACAAGGCTGCAGGAGCCTTCCCTTTTTGCCTAAGTATAGCAAATAGATCTTTCCTGTCTTAACAACTTGCTCTTACAATGATTCTTCTATAATTCCATTAATTCTTAGACTCGTTATGAATGATATATTTATAGAATTTTCTTTATAATATAATGGTACATGAACCATGGATGGGTCTCAAAAAAACTCAATCATCTACCCAACTAAGGGACCAAATCCCCTTTGACTTCTACTAGCTTTGCACTCCGCTTCCACATTTCACAGAGACTTTACACTCGCTACAAAAAGATATTACAAAATTTTCTCAAAATTGACTTAAAACTTTACTTAAATCACCCTAGGGACCCCTTCCCAATAGGCCCCCAACACAAATTGGATGACTCACCCTCGATTCACTCAGTTGTCACATATATCTTGTTGTGAAAGTCGCTAAACTCCACCTCAACACCTTTATGTGAGCAGAGCACTACATCGTGGTTTGCTGCACTTCCTCTACCAACTTTTTTGTAGTTGGCCCTTCCATCGTGAGGTGCATCATCCTTTTTGTCTGTTGGAGTGTCTTCTGTTAGGTTGTGTTATATTCTTTCCATGACTAATTCACGTAGTGAACTGGTGGGTTAAAGGGGGGATGGAGCCCGCCCTTCGTTTTGTCGATTGTGGAGCAGGGGGGTTATAAGGGGTGCAGCATAACTTGTTGTTTGGGGGGTTTGAGGGGGGCGAGTAGCCCCCCTCTACGGGATACGGGGCAGTGCCCGAGGAAAAAAAATTTGGACCCTATATTAGGTTGGGCAGACCTACCTATGGTTTTCAATCCATGGTTTTTGATGCAATGGTTTTTGGTCCATGGTATTGGATGCTTCAGCATGTATAAATATGTATTGTCACATTGAAAGGAATATAATGAAAAATCAAGCTGGTAGTCCCAGTTTTGGGATCCAGGGAAAATTTTTTGTGTATATGTGTTTTATTTGTTATGCTCTCACATTGTTTATTTTCTATGTTTTAGAATTCGTATGCAGGTAATTTCTGTCTTCAAGGGGATGCCTTTGTTTTTGAGGGGTTTCGCTCAGGCCTGTGGTAGACCCTATTCAGTGGGAGATCTGTGGGATCGATTATGGTGGTGAAAGAAGATGGGGAGAAGTGGAAATATAGAGATCAAGAAATTTAATGGTCAGAGTTTTGAGTTGTGGAAACTCAAGATGGAGGATCTGTTGGTGGATAAATATCAGTCGATCATGGTAGATCCAGGTACTAAACCAACGAGAGTGTCCGATGAAGAATGGAAGAAGTTGGATTGAAATACTAAGAGCACAATACGATTGTGTGTCTTAGATTCAGTATTGCTGAATGTATGAAGGGAAGCTACGACAAAGGCTTTGTGGGACAAGTTAGGGACTTTGTACCAATCTAAGTCTCTAGTGAATAAAATGTTACTACATAAAAGGCTATATAACCTGAGGATGAAAGATGGAGACTCAGTGATAGAGCATGTGAACACATTTAATACAGTGGTAACTCAGTTATTATCTCTTGATATTAAAATTTCGAATGAAGATAAGTGCATTAGTTTGTTGTTTTCTCTACTAGATTCATGGGATAGTCTGGTTATTTTAATAGGTAGCAATGCAACTACCTTGCAGTTTGATGAAATAGTCTCATCCTTGGTAACAGACAAGATGAGACGGAAAAATATGGAGAGCCAGAATGGTGATGCCTTGTCTGTACAAGGACGGTCCCAGAACAGAAACAAAAATAAGTCATTGAGTGGTAGATCTAAATCTAGAGGGAGATCTAAATCTCTAGGAAAAATTATAAAGGTGGTGTGCTGGAAATGCGGAAAGGAAGGGAACTACAAAAGGGACTGTAAATCTAAATCTCCTAACAAAGGAAAGGGATCTGATGATGTTTCTTCTGCAAAGGTGAAAACCACCTCAGATGAAGGTGGGAATATGTACTTGGCTTCTTCAAGTACACATGTAGATCATGAGACATGGTTGATTGACTCAGGTGCATCCTTTCACTTCATTCCCCATAGGGAGTGGTTGTACGAGTATGATAAATACGATGGTGGTGATGTCTTATTAGGGAATGATAAGAAGGCTAGAATCATTGGTTGTGGAAAAGTAAAGTTGAAGTTGCAAGGTGGAAGGGTTAGAACACTTATGGGTGTTCTGCATATTCTTGCATTAGCCAGAAATCTGTTTTCTGTAAGCAAGTTGGATGATGTAGGGATAAAAACAGTGTTCGAGAAGGATAACTACAAGATGTTTGGAGGAGCACTAGTATTGATGCAAGGGGTTTGGACTGGAACTCTGTACAAGCTGTAAGGCAGCACTGTTGTTGATGGGTGCAATAGTTTTTTGGTTCTTGAAAGTGGAGCAAAAAATCTAGTGGTCTGTGGAGAAAAGACCATGTTGTGGTATCAAAGGCTTGGACATATTGGAGAGAAGGGCCTTCGAATACTTCATGGTAAAGGTATGGTAG
>APFE031083801.1:105695-175356 GCA_000404065.3 Pinus taeda
ACATGTTAACTGGTCAACAGGTCACCTTCATCAGTGTTGGGGGATAAGACTCCACAAGAGGTATGGACTGGTAAGAAACCCTCTCTTTCACATCTGAGGGTATTTGGATGTGATGCATATGTACATGTTCCAAAGGAGAAATGAACCAAGTTGGATAGTAAACCTAAAAATTACATCTTTATTGGGTAAAAGGATGGTTTAAGGTTTTATAAGCTTTGGAACCCAGCGACAAGGAAGGTTATGTATAGCCAAGACGTGGTGTTTAGAGAGGTGAAAGATGTTATTAAACATCAAGTCCAACCAAAGGAACCTCAGAAGATAGAGTTTGACCTAAAAAAGGAAGAATCAGACTGTACAGTAGAGGAGGAATCAAAAGATGAAGAGCCACAAACTCCGGGTGTAAGAAGATCAGTTCAAGAAAGAAGGCAACTATAAATGTATAGTCCATCTGCTTTCTGTTCAAATTTTGCTTTATATATTACTGATGATGATCCCAAAACTGTGAAAGAAGCAGTATATTCAGAGGATGGAAAACTCTTGAAAGAGGCCATGGTTGATGAAATGGCATCTTTGCACAAAAATGAGGCCTGATATCTGGTGGAGTTTCCAGTTGGAAGAAAACACATTGGCAGCAAATGGATGTTCAGGAAGAAGACAAATGCAGAAGGAAAGGTGGATAAATACAAAGCTTGGTTGGTAGCAAAATGTTATTCCTAAGTGTCAGGAATTGATTTTGGAGATATTTTTTCTCCAATTGCCAAGGTAACTTCTATTAGATTACTTTTATATGTTGTTTCCGCTTTTGATTTTGAGGTTGAACAGATGGATGTGAAGACACCATTTCTTCATGAGGATCTGGAAGAATATATCTACATGAAGCAACCTGAATGCTTTGCGGTGAAGGGTAAGAAAGAATTGGTATGCAAGTTAAATAGGTCTCTGTATGGGTTGAAATGGTCACCAAGGATGTGGTATCAGAAATTTGATACATTTATATGGGGACTTGGCTTCACTAGAAGCAAAGCAGATCATTGTGTGTATTTTAAATTAATCGATGACCATGTTATTTATCTGGTCTTTTATGTGGATGATATGTTGCTGGTCGGAAATGACAAAGAAATTATCCAGGATTTGAAGACCTAATTGTCCTCCAAATTTGACATGAAATATCTTGGTGCTGCAAACTTTATTTTGGGCATGGAAATTAAAAGATATCAGGCAAAGAGGAAGCTCTGGTTAAACTAGAGGAACTATGTCGAGACAATACTGCAGAGGTTTAATATGTAGAATAGTAAACTAGTGAAGGTTCCTATTCCTGTAGGTGTAAAGTTATTTGCTAAACAATGTCCCAAGACACAAGAAGAGGAAGAGGATATGTCCCGTGTTCCATATGCAAGTGTAGTCAGTAGCCTGATGTATGTAATGGTCTATACTAGACGAGACATTACACATGTAGTGTAAGTATTGAGCAGGTTTATGTCGAAACCAAGGAAGGAGCATTGGACAACAATGAAGTGAGTTTTCAGGTATTTGCATGGCACTAAAGATTATGGTTTGTGCTACCAAGCAAGACCAAGATTGGACAAAGTTTTGGATATCCATGGCTTTGTTGATGCAGACCGGGCTGGAGATTTGGATCAGAGAAGATCTACAGGTGGGTATGTGTTTAACCTATTTGGGGTGCAGTCAGTTGGATGAGTAAGAAACAATCTGTTGTGGCACTATCAACTACAGAGGAAGAATACATGGCAGCCACTCATGTAAGCAAGGAAGCAGTTTGGTTGTAGAGATTGTGTTCAAGTATGGGGTTAATATAGGGAGACATAAGGATAAACTGTGATAGCCAAAGTGCAATTTTCTTGGCAAAGAACCCTGCTTATCATTCGAAGACAAAGCATATTGATGTTCAGTATCACTTTGTGAGGGATATGATAGAAGACAAAAAGGTGTTTTTGGTAAAGGTGAACACTTTGAAGAATAATACAGATGCATTGACAAAATCAATGAGCTCTAAGAATTTCTCCTAGTGTAGAGAAACAATGGACATTTCAGTGCTGGAAAAATGACTAAGCTCTCATGTGGCTCCCTGTGGAAAGAAAACAAGAAGTGGGAGAATGTTGGGTTGTGTTATATTCTTTCCATGACTAACTCACATATTGAACTGGGTAGTTAAAGGGGGGGGCGGATCCCCCCCTTCGTTGCACCGATTGTGTAGCGAGGGCGTCACCGGGGGGTGGTAGCCCCCCTTGTCTGGGGGGTTTGAGGGGGTCGGGTAGCGCCCCTCTAGGGGGTCTGGGGCAGCGCCCTGGGAAAAAGAAATTTGGACCCTATATTAGGTTGGGCAAACCTACCTATGGTTTTTGGTCCATGGTTTTGGATGTAATGGTTTTCGGTCCATGGTATTGGATGCTTCAGCATGTATAATTATGTATTATAACATTGAAAGGAATATAATGAAAAATCAAACTGGTAGTCCCAGTTTTGGGATCCAGGGGAAAATATCTTTGTATATTTGTTTTATGTGTTATGCTCTCACATTGTTCATTTTCTGTGTTTTAGAATTCATATGCAGGTAATTTCTGTACGGGGTTAAAACCTACATCTTCAACTTCTCTTGGACTGACAAAATAAGTTGGCTAGCTTCCTCTATCAATGGCTATATTTTGGACTTTAAGATGACCTCATTTGGAACGCAAACTTTACTCAGCTGACCTCATCCTTCGATTCTCTAACTACAGTAACCAACTTTTGAATCTTCATTGTTGTTGCTACATCTTCTGGAATTTGAAGTTTTGGCAGTGTCTTACATGCCTATGTAATTGTTGTCTCCAAGATCTAGCTTCGCAAGGCCAATTATTCCTTTTCCTTTAGCACCTGAGCCTTTTCTGTGAAAATATTCTCATTGTTCATCTTTACCTCACTGATAACTCATAGCACTCATTGCTCCGTGATCCTGATCTCATATGATACCCCTTGATGAAGCGTCTACAGTGTCTGAATAGGTATTGCGGCTAAGTTGACACCCACTTTCTTGATCTGTTTGAGCTGGGAGTTTGCTTCATCTGCCTTTGTGGGCAGTGATCCCTCTGGTAATGGAATGAATTTGAGGTCGAGAGTCTTATCTGTTTCCACCACAGTCATGCTCACCTGCTGCAAGCTCGCTTGAATCCCACTCACCTAAAGGCGACCTATTTGAATCTGCAAGTCACGCAGATCCTTCTACACATTCCCTACTGCCTACTCGTACTTATTGTTCGAAATGTTTCCATAGTTCGGTTGTTTTATTGCGGAACTTTTCTCCGATCACATCCAAGTCCCCCTCAGTGAGGACCATTGGTTATACATATATGTGCTTGTCTGATTTCTGCTTCTTCCTGGTTCCAAAAGTCGTCTCCTTCTAGTGCTTTTCTATTCTGGAAGGAGTGATATTCTCCTCGCCATCACCTCCTTCCTCCGCGGACACTTCTTTGTTTGCACTATGTTGAGAAGTAGACTCCTCAACCTCCAATGTGGCATCCTTCATGGTGTGTTCCTTGTCAGTAACAGCTGCCTTGGCAACAACTTCGTTCTTTCTTTGTGCTTCTTTTGCTTGGGCTCCGTTAGGACCTTGAACCTCGCACTATCCTTCAATCTTTGGAATGTTTATTTTTCGTGGATCTTCTTCTTCTTCTTCTTCAATCACATTGTATCACTCAAACTCATGGTGCAGCTAGGTACTCCAGTCCAGTTGAACCCATTCTAATGGCTCTATAGGCATCCTAAAGATAGCAGTCTTCATTTCCTTGATTGCTTCATAAATGCACTGAAATCCATCCTCAAACCTAAAGGTTAATAAGAAACTTTCCCTCAATATATCCCATTCATTTGTCCCATGGCATAGCTCTATTTCCAAGTACTAATCCATTGGAATAGGTGTGGCAGAATATATGCACCCATTCTGGTTGTGGCTCTTTTCCCCAAGGTTTGGTCCATCAAACCAAATTCTCACGTGGATCATCCTTTCCACTTTCTGTTTTTTCAGTCATACAGCTATTAGTGTAGCCAAACCTTATCTTCATCATTCATCTATATTCCTTACAATCAATGGAGCTATCCTTATGCGTACCCCCCCAACAGGAAAGCATAGCGCAGAGTGCCAAATAGAGTGCATGGAGATGATGCTATTCTAGCACCTCCCTTTCAAACTCATCCAAAAATAAATTAACATCATTTAAGCAATAATTATGTGGGATATTCCTTATCTCCATCGATATGTACCGTAATGGTTTTACCATCCTAGTGGCACATAGTCTAGATACTTCATGCAATCTATTATGCCAATGTTTGAGCTCTTCATCTGAATATGAGGTACAAGATATTTCTCTATCCCATATGATCCACACATCTGTAGTGGGATTGATCCAATCTTCTTCACGTGCAATAATCTTGTATATTTTCTCTAAGTCATCTTCCTCCACATAATCGTGGACCAATTTAGTGTACTGTGCTCCCTCAGCAAGATCTAGTGGCACAATAACCCTAAGCACCTTCTTCTCAAATATTCTATTGATATAAATGATCAATAATTGTCTAACCTAAAAGTGAAATGGAAGAGATGTGAATATATCCATACATCGATTAGATCAAATAATAATACAAGTGCTAAAAGGATTGATTTACGAGAAGAAGAAATTTCTATGATAGAGATTTTGAAGAAATTTGAGACATAAATTTATAAGTACACCAAGCATTCACGTAGAGCTCAATGGGAGGACCTGCAATTTAAAAAGTTCGGTGAAATTTTTCCACCAGGGACCATTTTTTCAATAGTTGATTTTGCAGAGAATTACAAATTTGTTGCACAAAATGAAACACAAAGTGAATATTATCATTCTAACCAGGTCCCTATCATTGTCCATATTCTATATAGGCAAGCTGAACAAAATGTTTATCATATAGAAAGCACCTGTGGGAATCAACACATTATTAAATAATATCACTTTTATATCAACGATGATCGTACACATTATACACATTTTGTACAACATTATTTTGATAAGATTAATGACTCATTGAAAGGTCATGGAATAAAATTCAAAGAACATTGGATATGTTCATATGGATATGCAAGTCAATTCAAATAATCATGATCATTCTTTTGGTTCTGTCGTCTTCATAAGAAAATCCACATTAAACATTGTTGGAATTTCTTTGAGACTAGTTATGGAAAAGGAGAACATGATGGTGTAGGGGAATGTATAAAATGAGCACTTTGAAGATATCAAATGGACCACTCTGAAAATTGACTTTGTCTCGGTGGAACAAGTTGTTCAATGTTGCATTGTTTGTTGGGTCCCTATAATACTAGTGATTACCCCATTACTATGGTAGTTGTACCCCTTATTTATATTGTTGTGCCCTTTTTGCCCCCATATTGTTATTTCTGTGCCCCATAGAATCCCTCTATTGTTATTTTTGTGGCTTTATATTATTATTGTTATTTGTGGGCTGGGTTATATTGTGACTCCTTAGACTCCTATATATAGAAAGGAGGTTTTGTCATTTGTATCATCCAAGAATTGTTCATTTATGTAATGTAAAAGGAGGTTGCCCCCTCGAAGAGGCTGAATTCTAAGGCGTTAATCTATCTTTTCTATCTTTTCTTGAGCTAGTTTCATAACATTTGGTATCAAAGCTTTGGATTCTAGGGTTTCGCTGCTCCAAACAGGTCATCGTGTAATTTTCGCTATATCTTTTTTTCTGTGATGTTTCGGAAGTCGCAAAAAAAACCCATTTGAGACAAAATCACGCTGAACCTTGGATCCGAATTTTAGAGATTTTTGCAGGACATTTGCGGAGATATGATCTGAGGAAGTTGGTCTTTTTAGAGACTCCTGAATTACATTCAAAACCGGTGACATGGGGAAAATCATCATAACTCTCGCTCTGAGTATCGAATTGAAATTTCATAAGAAGTTACAGAAAGAGGACGGACTGTAGTTTCTTGTGTACATTTTGCAGATCCAAAGGTTGAAACAGTGACTCGTGGCACGTCGTACAAGTTTGCTCTACTGAACTAGTCTATAATCAAGTCACTGCAGGAGATTTCGCATAACTCTTCATTGGAGAATCCAATTTGGGTCATACTTGTGGCATTGGAAAGAGGACACAGAGGGATACTACAGGTCACAAATTCAGAACTAGATGATTGAAAAGTACAGAGATACGTCAGAGGCAATATCGAGCTCCTACAAAGTGAAAAAAGGTGTGTAGATTTTCTTAAATTTTTGCTTAAGCTGGGTTTGAAAATTTATTTGAAGGAATTCGAAGGGCATAGTAGAGCATTATTATCGGTAACTGATGCCTCGAGGAAAGAAAATTCAAACACCTAGTAAGGAACCTGAAAGCTCTAGCATGAGTCATGAAGAAGAGGAAGAAATGCTACATGATATATCAAAATTACAAGACCAAGTGAAAAAATGTCAGCCTCACAAAAGCTAACAGAAGCTAAGATAAATGGCATGGAATCTAGATAAAGGGCATGGAATCTAAGATGGACGATTGGAAGACAAATTTGAAGACAGACATGGACGATTTGAAGACATATTTGAAGACAGACATGGACGATTTGAAGAAAGATTTGAAGACAGACATGGACGAATTGAAGATAAATATGAATAAGTTGCTACAAGAAATGGTCACTAAGGGTGAAAGGGTAGGAAAGGAAACTCATGATGACAACAAAAGAAATCTTAATCATGATTCCATAGACTCTAATGTGGGATCGAAGACCCATCATATTCCAAAAATCGATATGAGGAAGTTTGATGGCAAGGATCCCGCAACATGGGTATTACAGATGGAGCAATTTTTCGATCTCAATAATGTGCAAAACACACAAAAGGTACGTATGGCAACTTTATATTTAGAACCAAATCAGTTTGTATGGTATCAATGGCTTGCTCTCGTAAACAATTTATCACTTGGGCAATTTTTACGGAAGAATTGATAGCACATTATGAGGATACAAAAAGCAACACTTTTTTTAGCCAATTGATAAGTCTCAAACAAAAGGGTTCAATAATGGAGCACATTGAGGAGTTCCAAAAATTGAACATAAGGGTAAAACATATTTCAGAGGAGCATAGGACTGATTTGTTCATAGGGTCTTTAAAGGATAATATCCAACATGATGTTCGCCTTTGGGAACCTATTTCATTAGAGAAGGCATTCAGGTTAGCAAGAAAAATGGAAAGCAAAATTATGGCAACCAAGAAGCATACCACTCACAACTATAAAGATGGAAGTGTTGTCCCTAGTCTTCCAAAACCTATAAGGTTGACACCACAACAATTGGAAGAAAAAAGAGCAAAAGGGCTTTGTTACAGTTGTGATAGCAAATACACTAAAGGTCATAAGTGTGCTGAGAAGAAATTATTCTACATAGATTGTGAAGAGGAAGAAGAAAAGGAGCAAGAAAGGTCAAAGAAGAGGATATACTCCAGGAACAAAACCTAGATGAAAAACAAATGAATCTGACCATATCTTGTAATGCATTGGCCAGGAATTACCACTCCTCAAACCATCAAGATTAGAAGGACAAATCAAGAAGAAAAAGGTAATAGTGTTGATTGATTCAGGAAGCTTACCCATAATTTTATTCATTGTAAGGTAGCAAAAGAATTGAATTGCTTCTTATATCTAGCACCAGAGTGTCAAGTGATGGTTGCAAATGAAGGAACAATAAATTGCTCTGGAAAGTGCCATAATATCAAGCTATCCATGGGAGAATTTGTATTGACTAGCCCAATGCTTTCCATTCCAATGGGAGGTGCTGATGTTGTACTAGGAGTCCAATGGCTACAATCCTTGGGTACAATAGCTTTTAATTTTCAAGAACTTTTCATGAAATTTTCTGTGGAAGGAAAGGAAGTTGAATTAAGAGGTATTGTATGGAAACCAGGAAAGATAATCAGCTCTAACAGTATGACAAAGCTTCTAAAAAAGGAACAAAGAGGTGTAATTGCACAATTATGTTCGCTAGATGTGTCCACATTGGAATCATCTATTTCTCCAGATCTCCAAAAAGTCTTGGACAATCATTCCAAGGTATTTGAGACTCCCAACGGTCTCCCACCTATTCGTGATCATGATCATGCTATTCATTTGATTCCAGGAAGTGTTCCTCCAAACATCAGGCCGTACAAATATCCCTATGCCCAAAAGAGTGAAATTCAATGTATGGTTGTAGAAATGCTAGGGGCTGGTATAATTCAACCTAGTCAAAGTTCTTTCTCTACTCTAGTAGTATTGGTGCACAAGAAGGATGGATCATGGCGCATGTATCCAGATTATAGGGAGCTCAACAAGATCACTATTAAAGATAAGTTTCCCATTCCTGTCATTGATGAATTACTGGATGAATTGCATGGATCAATTTACTTCACCAAGTTGGATCTTCATTCAGGATATCATCAAATCAGAATGAAGACTGAAGACATTCTGAAAACAACGTTTAGAACTCATGAGGGTTATTATGAATTTTTGGTCATGCCCTTTGGCCTTACCAATGCACCTTCTACATTTCAAGGTTTGATGAATTCCATTTTCAAACCATTTGTTAGAAATTTTGTGTTAGTATTTTTTGATAACATACTAATCTACAACAAGTCTTGGAAGGATCATGTTGAACATGTTGACAGGGTGCTACAACTATTGGAGGAGAAACAATTATATGTAAAAATATCTAAATGTTTCTGTCAGGCTAGGTAGAAACTCCACAAGGCGAAAATGATTCATATGTATTATTCCATTAGGTAGGTCTTCATTATATACATGAGGGAGAGATTGTTCAGTTCATCTCCCGATGACTGTTCATATTACTTATTTATCTATTTACATATATTCACCCAATCACGAGGATTAGGTGTCAACATTCCCCCCCTTAATCTAAAGGGATGTTGGTGAGTCCAAGCATCATTCTGAATCATTCAAGCTTTTCTCTTCCAAGCGCTTTGGTGAAGATGTCTGCAATTTTCTCATTTGTGGAACAATGATGGAGATGGATTGTTTTGGCCTCAACATGATATCGAATCAGATGATATTTATTATTGGTGTACTTCGTTTGATCATGGAATTTTGGGTTCTTGACCAACTTTATTGCAGATTATTGTCAATCATGAGTGGAGTTGATTGTACTTATTTTACCTGCAAATCTTCAAGAATTTTCTTGAGCCACTTTCTTTTGTTGCTTCAGCTGCTGCCACATATTTTGCTTTTGTTGTGGAATCTGTTGGAACTGATTGTTTACATGATCCCCAGGAGACAGCTCCTGATCCAAGACTCATAGCATATCCTGAAGTAGATACCCCACTTTCTTTGTCTCCATCGAAGTCTGAATCAAAGTATCCAATCAAGCTAAAGTCGTCCACCTGTGTATACTTGATTCCAAAGTCTTGAGTTCCCTTCAAGTACCTTACAACTCTTTTTGCAGCAGACCAATGTCCCTCACAGGCTTTGCATAAACTTGGAGGAGGATTCCAACAGCAAACAAAATGCCTGGTTGTAGTAGTTAGGGTTAGTTGAGACTTTACTACAAGTGTATATTACTTTGTTGCATCCTCAAATTATTTTCCTTCAATAGGATTGTGAGCTTTAAGTTTTTTCCATGTGTGAGAGTAAGAGGTTGCACTTGTCATGCCAAACCTATTTCAACTAGATCTCCATGTATTTCTTTTAGAGAGAAATATGGACTTTAGATGTTGGTTACGTTCAATACCAAGATAGTAATGAAAATTAGCCCAAAATCAGTCGTTTCAAACTTTTCCCCAATTCTTCTTTTGATGCAATGTAGCTTTCATTGTTCCCTGTCATCAAAAGATCATCTACATATACCACAAGATATACAACTATTTTGCCAACTTTCTTGACAAATAAAGTTGCATCATCAAGGTCATAATGTTTGAAATTGAGTTTTAGAAGATGCTCAGTTAGTTTTTCAAACCAGGCTCTCGGTGCTTGTTTGAGGCCATACAAGGACTTCACCAGTTTGCATACTTTATGTTCATGTCCTTTCACATTAAATCCTTCAGGTTAGGACATAAAAACATTCTCGTTTAGATCTCCATTTAAGAAAGCATTTTTTAGATCCATTTGATGGACTTTCTAACCGTTTTGAGCTGCTAGGGCAAAGAGTGTGTAGATGATAGCCCATTTTACTGTGGGGGAAAAAGTCTCCTCATAATCCACCCCTTCCTTCTATGCCAAAACCTTTTTCCACAAGCCTAGCTTTGTGCTTGTCAAGTGAGCCATCAGCTTTATACTTGTTCTTGTAGACCCACTTTCAGCCAATTGGTTTGGTTCCTAATGGAGGATCAACCAGCTTCCAAGTGTCGTTCTTTATGAGGGCATCATACTCCTTTTGCATCGCTTCTTTCCATTCATCATGAGAAGCATCTTCTTTGAAGGAAGTTGGTTCAAAATCTGTAGACAAGTTCAATTCATAATCATAAGAAACATCCATATAAACAGGTGAATTAGAGTCATCTACATCACCTCCATTTTGTTGGTTTGAATTTCTCGTTCCTGTCTTTCCAACTTCATCAGGATGAACACTTTCAAGTGTCTTTGTCAGCCACTTTGGGGGACCTTTCTCAAATGGTCCAAGATACTCCATTGATTGAGTTGGGACTGAATCAATATTGAGTCTCCCAATTCTATTAATTACATCACTTAAAGCATCATCCGTTGTTGGAGTTTCATGCTGGGCAGAGTGTTCTTCACAAGAAGATTCCACATGTTGATCTAGTATAGGAATCCCCCTTTCAAGATGTGGAATCTGATTATCAAATTCTTGAAATGATTTTGCTTTTGTGAATCTATCCCAGCGATCAAGTTGCCACTCAACAACATTGTCAGTTTTGGATGATTCAAGAAAAATTACATCTCTAGATACAACAAACTCCTTATTTACTTCATCATAGAGACAGTATGCTTTGGAGGTGTTTGAATACCCCAGGAAGATACATTTACAACTTCTAGCACCAAGCTTGTTTCTACGTACCCTTGGTATCAAGGCATAACAGGTGGAACCAAATACCCTAAGATGCGTTACCGAAGGAACATGTCCATACCACATTTCATAAGGAGTCTTGTTTTTAATAGAATTAGATGGACATCTATTCCTTATATATGCAGCACATAGAACAACATCAGCCCAAAACATTATCTTTACATTTTTGAAGAAGAGCATGGATCGTACCATATTTAAGATTGTCCTATTCATTCTTTCAGCTACACCATTTTGTTGGGGATTATAAGGTACAGTCGTTTGATGTTTGATCCCATGTTGGTGAAGATAGTTTTCAAATTCATTTGATGTGTATTCTTTCCATTATCAGTGCGAATAGACCCAATATGAGATTGTGCATCATTTTCAATCCATTTATGAAAATTCTTGAATGTTTGAAAAGCATCGGATTTGTTCTTCAATAAATAAACCCAACACATTCTGGTGTAGTCATCAATAAATGTCATGATATATTTATTTCCATTTGCAGAAGGAACAGGCATTGGACCACATAAATCTGAATGAATAAGTTCAAGCTTCTGATGTGCTCTTGAATGTGAGTCATGAAATGACTGTTTGCTATGCTTTCCTAGAATGCAAGCATCACATTGCTTAAGTTTTTTTTCTAGGAATTGTAGGCAAACCAGCAACACCATTTTCTTCAATAAACGGAGACTGTCATAGTTTAAATGTCCAAATCTAGCATGCCATAATAAACTTGATGGAAGTGTACCTTCTTCATGATGAGAAATATATGAGAAATGTTGTTTATGAGAAGATGTTCCTTGCAGTTTGAGAAGTCTTTCTTCTTCTATTCCCCTCATGACAAGTGAGTGATCAGATGCTTTTCTCACCTCAAGCTTGCCATCAAACATATGAATGGAGTGACTTTGCTGGCGGATGTGGACCAAGGAAAACAAGTTTCTCTTGAGCTATGGGAGATATAGAACATGATCAAGAAGAAAGTCTAAGAGACCAGGCAGTTTAAGCCTGATTGTGCCAAGACTTGATGGCTTGATTTTTGACTGATCTGCAAAGTATACTACTCCATCAACATTGTCAGTAAAATCTTCAAAAAAATCTTTTCTATGAGTCATGTGACAGGTTGCTCCTGAATCAAGCAGCCAATCATTTTTCCAGGAAGCAAGTGAAGCATTAAATAAATCTTCATTTACTCCAATGTTACATTGTGCCACAACATAGTGAGTGGATTCAAGTGCTTTACCTTTGTCTGTATCATCAGTTTTACCTTTCTGTTGGTTTCTTTTCTGCTCAATTTTGTTCCATGGTAGCTTTCATGTAGAGGCATCATGTGATCCATTTCTTTTGCAGCGAATGCAGTGAAAATCTGCCTTTTCTCCTTGAGAATGTCTGCCCCCCTACCTCTGAAATATCTTCTTCTTCCTCTTCAACCACCTCTTCCTCTTGAAGAATGTTGAGCAGGATGCTTTTCTTTATGAGCAAGGCAAAAAGCCTCTTTAGAATATTTAGGGGCTATCTTCTTTCTAAAAGCTTTTTCTCTTCATCAAACTTTTTCACAAGAGAGTCAAAGGTGATATCTTTGAGATTACCATTTGCTTGCAATGACTCAAGATAATTGGAGTAAGTAGGATAAAGTTCCTTGAGAAAAGAGATAAGAGGAATATCCAATTCAACCTTAGTGGATTTAATATCATGCATTATAGACTTTACCTCAGATGCAAGAGCAAAAGGATCATTATTTTGCAGTTCAAGAGTGAAGAGTTTAATCATGAGTTAAACAACTTCAAGTACAAAATGTGAGTCATACAGTTCTTTTAGCTTTTGTAAGGCTTCTGTTAGCACCTAAATCTACCCTAGGCTGAAGGAAGGCAAAAATTAGGGTAACCACAAACCATGCTCAGCCGGGTAGCTAGCCCTACTAGAATAGGAGAGGGCTCTCTCCGAGTCACGCTCAGTGGATAGATAAGAAAAAAAGGTCTGAGATGACTTACAGTGAAATATTGATCTTAGGCTAGTAAGTGAATAGGGATACAAGAAATGATTTTCATGAATGACCAAGCTTTTGGGATGGTATGGGAAGAACGGTCAGCAAAGAATAGGGAATTTAACACAAAGGCACAGATTATTCCGTGAGGCAAGGCAAGCAGAAAGTGTAGCAATTTAGTTTGCGGTAACGCGGAATGAATAGATTGCTGAAGAGAGTGAAAAGGGCATAGTTACATGAATCCTTTTCAACAGAAGAAAAAACACTGAAGATGAAATTTTCCCACAGGCAGAGCAATAAAATTGAATTCTACCTAATCTCACTTAGAAAATTTCACTGGAAATGAACATGAGTTGAATTATGAAACATAACGAAATACATATGGAAACATAAGAGATAAATTTTCTACACTCACAACCACAAGAATCTCATGAAACAGAGCTGTTGTCTTTCATTAATTCTCTGTCAAAAATACACAGTGAAGAAACAGAGTTTCTTTGCCATAGTCTCCCAGAAGTTACAAGCCAACCAACCCTTTGCAAATAGCTTACATACAATATATAGAATGTGCCATGAAGAGATAGAAAGCCCAAGGGTTGGGGAGTTACATGAATCATTAGAAAATGGAGATGAAGAGCCAACCATCAGCTACAGCTACAGCACTACAAACATGACATTTGGCTTGGGTGACCGTTTGCCTTCCTTCGCCACTTGGATAGAAGCCCATTTGGAGAGAAAATGCTTTAAATTCTATTATATACCTAGGGGAGGTAATATGGGGTACCGAGGGAGGTACCCAAGGTAATAATGTAATAATGGGATGGGCCATAGTAATAAATAAGGTGGTTAACCCATGTCATGTAAGGGACCACAAGTAGTTAATAATAATGTAAGGGGCCCATGGTATTAGTTGATGGTATGAGGAAACCATGGTAATGATGCATGGTATTGTATGTATGAGGCCTATATAGAGGCTAGAGACTCCACATGGAGGGATATGAAGAGAAGTATTCTTGTATGAACAGGCATATGGCTTGTGGAGTATTCTCCTTCCTTAAGGAGTGAATGTATGGTGTTGCCCTACCTTAAGGGTTTGATAATAAAGAAAAGCATTCTATCTGGGTTTATTTGCATTATCTCATACTTTCTTATCAGATCTATAATATTTCTGGGTTAGATATACAACAAATTCCACCTTTGGTGCCAAAAAACCGAAGTTTAGATGAGCAGGCCCACTTGGAGAAGTCGCGAACTGAAATTTCGCGAAACGGAAGCAAATTTGGCAATCTTTCCTCTGTGCGTCATGCTACTTTGGGGCTTGTTTTTGGGAACTTGCAGGTGTCCAAAATGTCGTTAAGTGGGCTTGTTGGAAAGCCTGTCCTGTCGGCTTTCTAACCCCACTAGAATTTTTGAATTTGGTGCTCATTTGCCCCTCCAAATATTCATTCTCCCAAGACTACTTCCTGTGTGTAAAAAAAGGGGCAGAGAGGCCATTTTTTGGATGTTTTTGACCTATATGAGACACAGATCTTGCCCAAATTTCTTCTACAGACACCAGTAGTCATGATTTCCCATGCCAAATCTAAAAATGCAAACCATTCCTCATTTGGAGTTCTATATTTTTAGTGCCACGCCACTTGCGCGACGCACAGGGAGAAAAGCCCTGTTTTTTGCCCAAAAATTTGTGATGTGGCCAAAAGTTCCCAAAATTTCTTGAAATTTGGGCTGGAGGTTCTCTATAAGGTGCTATGATGTGCCAAGGAAGCCTCAGCCAAGATTCAAAGCTGATATTTCTCTTTTACCTCTTTTGCCTTTCTTGTTGCTTTCCTCAATTTCGCCTTCAAACTCCTTATTCGAGCCTGGGTGCTCATGTTTCATACCCTGTAACGGAAAGCCATGTGTCTCAGTAAAGAAAGGTCATAGTCGGCCTTGTCCAGCAGCCTCTCCAAGTGCATGTTGGCTCTCTCGAGATTGGCCTCCCGATCCTCATTGATTTCTTTCTCCAATGACGTGAGCTCAACTCTTCTTCTTTGTGCAACTTGGCGATGCTCACGAATGTTTTTAAGCCCCCTGATCACTTGCTGATCCTCAAGATTCTTGTTTCTCTACTCAAGGAATAAGTCCTCAATCTCTGATTGCTGCTCCTGGATGATCTATCTAATTTCTGCATTTTTCGGTTCTATATTTGTCTCATCATCATGAAGGAGAACGAATTCAGTCTCTCGTTCACCTGATGGCCCTTCCTCCTGCATTGGCTCCTTACCTCTGCCCTACTCCTGTGATGCTGATGTCGGAAGCAAGGCCACTTCCACCGCAGGCAGAGATAACACTTGCTTTGCTATTGCAAACAAAGGTCTACTGCCTTTCTGATAGGTGATGTATACTGGCATAGTAGTAGTCTTATGGCGCTCACACTAATGAGATAGGCCACCTATCTCATGCTCTGCCTCTGATACTACCTGTGGAGTATTGAAGAAATCACGGGAGATGAATTCTTCCTAGGCAATGCCGTGCAATCCCAACTGATGGTCCACCAAAATCAGGATAAGAGAAAAGTGATAAACACTCTTGAGTTGCTACCGAGGGGTCTTGTGCTGCATGGAATTTTTCATCCTCTCTATGTTCCCACAAACGAAAAATGGGAGGTTCATCATTCACACCCTAGTAAAGTGCATGAGCAACCTGATGTGATAGGTATAAAGGCGAGAAAACCTCCCCTCATAGCTGAAGTACTTCATGATCAATTTCATGAGTGGAGCATACTCATCTCTCAAAAATATGAATAGGAAAACTCTCATGAGCTGACTCAAACAACTGGCCTTAATGAAAGGCTCATAATGATGCCTCTCCACCTTCTTCTTCTTATGCCAATGTTCTCTAATGTTTGGTATTCCTATTGCCACTGATATGGTTTCCAGTGTCAATGTGAAAGTGACCCCAGCCAAGTTAGACTGACCTCCATGTAGGTGAAGTGCAAAAAGATGAGCCAAGTCATGATGAACTCTGACATTTGCCACCCTTTGACAAAACTCAAAACATGTTAAGTGCTGGAAACATGACATAGCAAGAGGGTACGCGTGCAACTCGGTGAGGGTGTTTGGCTCATCTCTAACATGTTTTCCACTCCGGTGATGTCTCCTGGGGGCCTGTTCTCCTGAAGCTGTATCACTGTGGGTTTCCTCCTCATACTCTGATGAAACCTCAGATGCCATGACTGCTGTTTTACAAACTGAATTTAGGCTACCCCTTTGATGATGGTGAAAGCTAGGTTGTTTTGATAATCTGCCACCAAGGGGACAATGAAACAAGGGAATATTAGGAAGGGAGTAATGTAATGGGAATAGGGGTTATAGGGAGAAATTTGTTTAGGGATGTTACTAGGAATAGTTTCTATGCAGAACTACTAGTCCCACTAAGGGTGGTAGCAACCTTAGAAACAAACAGAGTAAAGTTATTTTTGTATTCCTTTATGACTAAATAGATAAGAGAAGAATGGAGGGACCAACCTCAATCTTGTGCTTGGTTCCTCACTTTGATTCCTCTCTCTTATGATAGACTCTTGCCACTTGCTCCCTCACCAGCCCAGCCAAAGAGCACCTGTGAAATCAAAGCAACACAATACTATCCGAGAACAGAGATCTACTAGCATAAACAATATAAGATCAGATGTATATTGACCACATACAAACATATATCATAAAATATGCAAGGACATGGAGGAAAACTTGAATAAATTTATTGATATCAAGAAAAGTACAAGGGAGGATTACAACCAATTGTTCCGACCCAGCGTCATCCTCTCAGCAAGAAGCCCTTATTCACCTCATGAAAAGCTTAGATCACTCAACACTATGATGTTGCAGCAAGAAACCAACAACACTTCCTTACAAGATACAAAATTCCAGCCTCTGGATCTCTGGGATGTGGGATCCATATTTAGATGTTTGAAAGGAGGGTTAGTCAGCTCCTGGGGTTTGATTAGTGTCCTCCCTGATAGTTCTTGATGCCATTTGGAGAATGATGATCTCTTACTCATCCCTGGGAAAAATCAGGGAGGCAAGTGTCACAGGAGAAGTTTCTGGAAGATTCCATGATTTTCCACCTCGCACACTGCCTCTACCATTTGTCCATTCCCACCCATCGAACCCCATAGAAGGGATTTTCAACATGCATCTCACCCTATGTGATTATTTAGGTGGGATGCAGAGCACTTTGTCCATGGAGCAGGTGGGATGGCCCAGTTTTGACCAGTTCTGAGTAGTTTTTCATGGAGAACTTCTAGGATGTGATGTGATTAGCTGACCTTTTTCTTTTAGGAGTTGGAACAACACTTTTAGGGACCTAGGAGCCCTTGGTTTATGGACATTTAGGATTGGGGTTGCAGTGCCCAAAAATTTCTATAAGAGTTTCCCCCTAAAGCATGAGGTCGTTAATGAATTTTTGATGTCGAGTGAAATGCTTTATCATGAGGATCCGTAGTTTTTCGAGCTGGAAGGCAACCTGTAATAAGATACAATACAACAAATTATCTTCATAATATTTTTCATTTCCTGGTTGAGTCAGGCATTCCCATGCTCAACTTTATAAATTCATTTTCATGTACATAGGACAGGAAATCGTCTGAGTGCAGTCTGATGATTCTGGTAGAGTCATCATCCCTTAGGTTGGATGATTATCTTTGCAACCATGATGTACACTGGATGTATTTATTCCTTGAATTTATTTCGCAGCCTAGATGGATGAGACTAGATCTAGGGTCTTCAATCTCGTTTGATCTTCACTCGAAGTACAAGTCAATCCATGTGAGAGATGTCCTGGAGCCGAACATGGAAAGACATTGCCTGATTACCAGCCAATGATGTAAGCTGTTAACATGCACGAGAGGAATCACCGATAATGATGATGACCCTCAAGGTACTGTAATACAATTCGCATGGTGTGAAAGAGGGACTTGGCTTCGAACACCATGCAAAATCTTTCTGTCGAAGGCCAGCGATGTAAACTTGTCGCCGGAAGTGAGAAACTTTCCATTGAGGCATGCAATCTTCAAAGTACTGGAAGGGTTGTTCCTAAATCAACTTCTTCGATAATGAGATGATGTCGACAAGAAGCAACTGTCACAGGAGGGCCTTAATGAATCCCACATCTATGACACAGAACAGAGCAAATGATTTTAATGAATATGAAAACGATCTGAGGATACAAGGTTCAGGATGGTGGTCATGAAAATATGGAGAATGAATGTATTGCAGTGGGTGAGACATAGGTGAATTCTCTAAGCGACTTCTCTTGAACATATCAGTAGCATTGACATGATGGATTGGTAGAAATAACCCCAAATATGGATGGTGTGATGGAACCATGGTGATGTGACTGGTGAATGGAACAACCCAACCCGAATCGGATGGAGAGTGAAAGTGTCATGTTCAAGAGCGACTTGCTACCAACAAAGTTTTTTCAAGTTTTCTTCCCAATTTTCCCCAGTCATTGCTGATCAATACCTCTTTATTTTTGTCAAGCTTGAGGAGGATAACATATGCTTGTTCTATAATCTTCTCTTCGGGAAAACCCATCGCTATGTTTTAACGAGCCTAGCGATAGTGAAACTCGGTCTTGTCTGCGAGGACAAGTTTTTCGCTATTAGCTTTTAACAAGTTTAACGACAAATACAACTCGGTCCTTTTCAATTTTAGAGAGTCTAAAGTGGACATAAAGGAAACTCCAATAGTTCCTTTTTCGTCATATAATCCCTTAGGTCTGAAAAAGTATAAAACAATACGAAAGGGATGAATTTTTGGTAATTTTAACGAGCCGAACAAGACAAATGCTCGATCTTTTTGTGTAATAATCCCTCGGGTCCAAAAAGATTAAAATATAAAGGAGGGATAGCACTTTTGGTCGCCTTAACGAGCTGGAGAGGCCAATTGCTCAACAATATTTTCATTTTTTACGAGTCAGATGAAAAGAGCTTAAAGGAGACTCGGTTTTTGAGGAAAAAGTGATAATTTCGGATAGCAACTGATTCCAGGTAAGGTTTGGAATTTCCCAATCACGACAGTGTCACAAGGATGGCTAACTGTATCACTTTTCGCAACTGTTCCTCAAAAGGGGTAAACAATCAAATGGAGGTGAACGATCGGCCAATGTAGAGTGGAGATGATGATGAGAACACGACCAAGGGCTTCAAAGGCTGATAATAAGCATTCACGATGGTTATTTACCAGAGGTTGGTTCATTTTTTTAATGAGCTTAAACTCTGGGGGAAACATTTGCTCATTTCTTATGTTTATTTTTTAACGAGCTTGAATTTCGCGATAAAACTGCTCGATCCAGTTGTAAAATACGGATGTCTCATATAAGATGCCATTTTTGTGGAGCTTGCACCTTATGAAGCTTTGCTCCGCATCCTTTTTTATGAAAGCTAGGAAACGCCCAATCCTACGATTTTAAAGGGTTAGAGGACCCATAAATTTAAAAAATAAATGGTCGCTGTTCACTTGCACGCCAAAAGGTTTGCATGCCCCTAGATATAGCGAAGTAGAGTTTCTAGGTTACCCCTCAATTTGTCAGACAAAACATTTGCTTTATCGGGAAAGGCCTACCTTTTCCAGGTTACCCCTACATTTGCAGACAAAACATTTGTTCTATCGAGAAAGGCCTACCTTAATAGAGTTACCTTATTCCAGTCTAATCCCATTTTCCAAAAAGGACGGGTGCGTCAGCCAGTCATATATCCTCCGCAGAAACCTACCCTATACCCAAGGTTTTCTTGTCGAAACAGCCCAGGGTGGATGCCCCCTGGGTTTCAGTCATATTCTCCGAATCACTCGCGCTCTTCAGGAGGACGGACTGGGATTTGATGAGACATTCCTTGCGTGAAAAGACCATTCAAGGATGGTATTTGACTATTAGCTATGTTTGAGCTGGGAAACGACAGTTGGTCTATGAGCTTGACCACTCTACCTTCATGCGGAAAACACATTACTCTAAAGAGTGAGGAGACGATGGCTCCCATGATATAAATATAGTCACGTCCAAGGAGTAGATTTAATCCAAGGGTCCTTAGACTACCATTACGTTTATGTGAACGGTTTTCCTTCTCAATGTTATGGGCACATTGGGAAGGATCCCTAATCGTCGACTGGTTCCTTTGTCGAAGCCTGTCAGATTTCTCATCTCAGGCAGAAGCGGTGGTGAGCCAAGCGCTTCCCAAGCTATTGAGGAAAGGATACTCACAGACGCCCTTTCATCAATGATGGTACCGAACATGACCATTTTGTATGCTTGTACAATAATTCGAAATGGTACACTAGCCGGTAAATGGGGTCTGCCTAGCAGATTCTAGTCGAAGGAAACAACTAGGTTGCTTGGAGGTGGGACCGAATAGACGGCCGGGTATGACTCTGATGAACTTCCTTCATGTGGTAAAGGAATGGGTAGACTATCCCTACTTTCATCGGAGTCTGTGTTCACGAAGAGAATTTGAACATTGTCGTTCTTATTTTCCTCGGTGATTGTATCATCTAAAGATGGATCTTCTGAAGGCAATACTGGGTCAACTACCGTCTCGACCTTTTGACTTTCATCTGGTATGGATTCAAAGGGTTCATCTTCGATGATAGATGTTTCGGCTGACCACAATGGCGTGTCAGCCGAATTTTCAACCAGTGATGGACTTGGCAAGAGTTTCTTATATCTTGGCAGACGCTGTACCGTCGAAATCGGACGGTCATCCAAAACGCTTTTAGCCTCGTATAGGAAGGGACAACGGTGGACGGCGTGATCGCCTTCACACAGTTTACAAGGAAATCTGTGGTTCCCTTTTTGTCCAGAGACTTCGCTTTCACTAGTTGACGGTGTATTCTCAACATGATCATCAGAGGTTGATGACACCGGGTTGTGCAAACGAGGGGACCAGTCCCTTAAGATTCGAGGGATGCAAGGACGATCTCGATGATAGTGGTCCCCATTGCAAATGACGCATGGAAATTTAGTCCTGGTCAGTGCAGTGCGTGGATTTTCACTAGATGATGTTTGGTTGCCCCTTTTTGCCTTTGGCTCCTTCTTCAATTTTTTCTTCTTCTTCTCCTTCTTCTTCTCAGTTACTTTTTTTTGGCTTCACCAGCTTCATCAAGTGAAGAGGAAGGATGAGAGGAAGAATTAGATGAAGTAGAAGCTTGGGGGGTGACTCTGGCATCATTTAGTTGCTAACTTGATTTTTTACGAGTTACGATATTCTGAACGACAGAAGTTGAGAAAAGCCATACGGGAAAACCAATCATCAATCCAGGAAGTGACAATGTGGCCATGTTGGGTGCACCAACATCTCCCCAAGAGGAGAAGGGACTAGGATTTCCTCCAAGAGGAACCCCTTGGTTGGTAGACTCCATTTTCCTCAACTCAAGATCAATGTAGGAAAGGTGATAATTATTCCGTTTAAAATAAATTTTAGACACTTTGACACAACTTGTTTTTTCAATTTTTAAGAGTCGAGAAAAAACAAAAGATGACTCTAGTCGCCTTCGATTTTTAATGAGCCTGAAGTGACAAGTGCTCAGATGGACCTTTTCCTTTAAGGAGTCTAAAAAGGAATGAAAGCAACTGCTCTCGAAATCTAGATAGAGAGATTACCAAACCAATCACAAAACTGCAGAATACTTTTTACGGTACGGCAGTCAATCTTCCTGAATGTTGTGTTCAGTGCCTTTTGATCGATAGGGTGGTAGACATGGCTTCCTATGGATAAAGGATAAAGCCTATTGTGGTCTCCCAATATATACTCGATGATATGTGGGAGTACAAGTCCGTATTGGCACTTTTCGTCTCAAAGTCGAGGGATCACCCAACCAACAACGAAAGCAACAGTTACCACGTTTTACGACGCCGAAACACGTCTCTAGCCTAGACTTCTAAATGTTGTGCATTAGGTTCCAAAGCATTTTTAGATTCGTTGAATTTATTTTATAGTTGATCTTGCTTAAGAAATTTTCCTTTCAGGTTCACCGCCTGATGTAGATGTACAATTCCTAAAATGCAATCTAAGATGACAAACAGTCGTTTAATCTTCTTTCAGCAATGAAAATCCTAGCTACTAAGGAAAGAGAGATGATTTTCTTTCAGCATAGAGCATAGACCACACACTATATGCACTATCCTAAATCAAAATGACAAGCAATATAAATGCAAATGCACAAGCATGTATTGTTTTTTAGCTTTCTTAATGTATGTGATGATGAGAAAGCTAAGCACAAATCTGAATTATTTCCAAAGCGACAATACTCAACAAATTTCTTTCCAAACTGAAGTGAGAGTAAGAGAGACACTTTGAGATTTTGAAACGAAAAATTTCTTTTCGACACTTTAAAAAATATGAATTCAAATCATATGCAATAGTAACTTGTATAATCGAATACCAAAGCAAGGGGATTGTCTTCTATGGCTGAAAACGACAGCTACGACACTTTCAGATCAAAGAATGACAACTCGATTATGCTACTTTTTTGCAAAGGAGAACTGAAAATGATGCAAAATACATAAAAACACTTACAGTTCTTTTCACTATGGAGGTGGAAAGATGTAAAGGAAGGGGGTCCTTACAGAGATATACTGACCATAGACAGCTAAACTCCAGAATAGGACTGAAAATAATGAGTGAAAAACCCAAGCCTTAAGGTAGAGTTAACCTTGTCTGACCAACACACTTGTTACACAGGGAACTCTGCTTTCAGCGCACCTACTGCACTCGGGAAGTGCCCTATAAGCAGACTGCCTTTAAAGCAGGGTGCGATGGTACCAGAACGAGACTTCAAACAAGTTTTTACTCACAATTTGCGATTCAGTTTGGGGATTTAAGCTAAGAAAGCAATGTTCAGTATATGCAAAACACAGAGGTGGATCTAAGGAGGTTACTAGAGCTACCACTCAGGGAAATTAGTCTGTTTGTAGATTGATTGTTTAATTCATAAACAAAACCTAGAGATTGACTGAAGCAACATTGATCTACTTTTCATTTGTAAAACAAATGCAGTTCGAAGGCTAGTTGTCTTGGCTTCAGGCTCCGTCTGTAAGTTAATAAAAGAAACAAAGATAGACTAACAAATAATCTAGTCGCTCCCCAGCGGAGTCGCCATTTTGTTACCGGGAATAGTGTCTATGCAGAACTGCTAGTCCCACTAAGGGTGGTGGCAACCTTAGAAGCAAATAGAGTAAAGTTATTTTTGTATTCCTTTATGACTAAATAGATAAGAGAAGAATGGAGGGACCAACCTCAATATTACGCTTGGTTCCTCACTTTGATTCCTCTGTCTTCCGATAGACTCTTTCCACTTGCTCCCTCACCAGCCCAGCCAAACAATACCTGTGAAATCAAAGCAGCACAATACTATTCGAGAACAGAGATCTACTAGCATAAACAATATAAGGTCAGATGTAGATTGACCACATACAAACATATATCATAAAATATGCAAGGGCATGGAGGAAAACTTGAATAACTTTATTGATATCAAGAAAAGTATAGGGGAGGATTACAACCAATTGTTCTGACCCAACGTCATCGTCTCGGCAAGAAGCCCTTCACTACCTCATGAAAAGCTTAGATCGCTCAACACTATGATGTTGCAGCAAGAAACCAACATCACTTCATTACAAGATACAAAATTCCAGCCTCTGGATCTCTGGGATGAGGGATCCATATATAGATGTTTGAAAGCAGGGTGAGTCAGCTCCTGGGGTTTGATTAGTGTCCTCTCTCTAATAGTTCTTGATTCCATTTGGACAACGATGATCTCTTACTCATCCCTAGGCAAAATCAGGGAGGCAAGTGTCACAGGAGAAGTTTCTGGAAGATTCCATGATTTTCCACCTCGCACACTGCCTCTGCCATTTGTCCATTCCCGCCCATTGCACCCCATAGAAGGGATTTTCGACATACATCGTACCCTCTGTGAGTATTTAGGTGGGATGCAGCGCACTTTGTCCATGGAGCACGTAGGATGGTCTAGTTTTGACCAGGTTTGACCAGTTTTGAGTAGTTTTTCATGGAGAACTTCTGGGAGGAGATGTGATCAGCTGACCTTGTTCTTTTAGGGGTTGGAACAACACTTTTAGGGACTTAGGAGCCCTTGGTTTATGGACATTTAGGATTGGGGTTGCAGTGCCCAAAAATTTCTATAACAAGGGATATGGGTGGAGTTTGGGTATTTTGATAGGGTAGGGTTTGGGATTTTAACAAGGTAGGGTTTGGGAGTAATTTAGGGTAGGGATATTAGGAAAAATGAGAAAGGGAGGATAGGAAAAATGGTAGGTGAGGGGAAAATGATGGGTGGAATGCAACCTTCTCACTAACAACACACTTTAGCAACCCTAGCCATCATGGTTTTTTCTTGGTGATTTCTTATGGTTGATTTTATTAAATTTGGTTGCATTCAAACATCGCTATAAACCACCATATTATTTATAAAACTTGATGAACAAATGATTTCAAAGAGCATAATTTTTAATTTGATGGGCTTCACAAAAAATTGGAGGTGATTTGGCCTTGTTTCAGCCCTTGGTCTGTGTGCGCCGCGCACAAAACCTGGTGCACTGCACTCTGGGTATGCGCCACGCCTATGGAAAATTTGAACTGCGGGCAGGCTCTGTGTGTGCCACGCCCTCTATGTGTGTCGTGCCCATGAGTATATGCACCACGCTTCTTCAAACTACCTCCAACTCTCTCAAACACTCACAATGCACACTCACACCTTTTGCAACGTTTCTCCAAGGCTTGGATTAGGACAATGCCTTTGATTTTGATGAAAACTTGTATATATAGCCTTGGAAGTGATGGGTTTAATTTTTGCTTCCTTGAAAACCCATTTTTCTAATGTTATGTTTTGACACTTTTTCACTCACTTTAGAACACACTCATTTTCACTTTCCCTTTAAGATTTTAGCTCAAACGATGAAATTCTCAGCACTCTTTCCAGGGATTGCATGACAGGACATTCGGCCACGGAAACCATGACTGCATCTAAAGAAATCAACTGAAGGCTCTTTTTGGAAATTTTTTCACCAATAGTGTTGTTTGACTTTTCTTCAAACAGAGTTTTGAAGAATAGTCGAAGTTTATCAACATGAAGATGAAACTCTGCGGATCATTACTTTGTAAGGGCATCACTCTGGCCCGCATGGATTTACTGGACATTTTTAAAGACCAAGTTGATCAATCCCTAGACCTAATGACCAAAAATGACCTTTGTCTATTAAAGGAACATACCTTGACTATTATGGACTTTTTGATTATTTGACACAAAGACCTAAGCCAACAGGAACCAGACATGAGGGGAAATGACTAGCATGACCTTCTCTGTCAGATTATGGCATGCCCCTAACGGAATGCAGTTGGGTGAATGGAGCGAGACACCTAAAAATGAAATGCATAAAGAGTTTTGATCTCTGATGAAGAGCTGACCAGACCGACTCTAACATTGGCTCCAATGGGGGATGGTAGATCCTTGGAGGTGCCAAGAACAACAAATCTCTGGAGGAGCTAGACAGTGCCTTTCATCCATTGGACTATGAAGTCATCATTTCGATAAACAACACAAGACTATGACTCATTTATGAAACTAAAATGACCAAAAAATTGACTCAACTTGACATTGAAATGAGTCAAAAACTAACTTGACAGACATGAAACAAAACTGAAATAAAAATGGTATTTAGAATGACAGTGGAAGCACTGTGATAAATCAGCAGAGGTACGACTTGAGTAGCCAACCATTGATCGGCCCTCCTGGACAATCTTCCCCATTCATTTCCTTTAGAAGAAAGGCATTCTGACCCCTATATGCTGCAATCTTGAAAGGACCTTTCCAAAGATTCTCAAACTTGTCGTGCTTACCTTTCTCTTCATTCCTTACATCCCATTTCAGCACCATATCATCCAACTGAAATTTATCTGCCTTTGCTTTTCCGTCATAAATTTTCTTTATCTTCTCCTGCAATTTGGATGTGTTCTTGAAAACTTCTTCTCTTGTCTGCTGCAAGTGGACCATTTGATTCAACCTTCTCTGCATGGGATCTTCTTCACTGTCGGCCTCCTGAAGAAGTCTGATTACCGGGGTGTTGGCTAGTTGAATTGTTGTGAATTAACATTCAAGTGCCACATTAATTATCGACCAGGGAAAGTCCTTTTATTTCAAAGGAAATGCGTACTGTATGTACTTAAAACCCAAAAAGCACCAAAAACTGTAGCATACGTACTTCTTATGTTATATCATTACAGTACCTTAAAATGAAAACAACTAGTTAGAATTACAAATCTGAGAAATGAAATAATGGATGTCCTTCTGTCAGAGGACCAGGACCCTATCCTCCTGATGGGGACGTCCAGCACCTGCCTCTGTTATCAGAAGTGCTAACGCACACAGCACTCTTATTCACCGGTGAGAAACAAACTCAAAAAGCAATGAAACAGAGTACTTGTAAAACAAAGAATGCCAGAGGCAATACTGTTAAATCCACACAGAATGCTGAGAAGAACTTACCATACATCTACGAAATCAACAAGAAAACAAATGGGTGAATCTTGTGAGGAAGGTGGGCCCAGTCCTTCTCACAAGATTCCCCGGAAAGAAAGAGACGGATTTAAGTGCTCAGAACCAGTTTATATTGATCTGCCAAAAAGATGAAGTACAATCGAACTCAGACTTACTGATGTTCTTCAAAACTTGATTACAGACTGACTGACTATCCCTCGTTTCATGTAGATGTCTCCTCTTTATAGAGGAGACATCTACTTACAATAGACTATTACAGATTTTCAGTTAATACTGTGTGTTTAAAAATAAGCAAATTAGAATGATGTTACAACCATATGATAATACATCCTTTTCTGGAGCTCCGGCTGTACACGGTGAATAACTGATTGTCTTCTCGGGATTGCTATTTCCTTCGCTGTTTCCCCATGCTGTTCATGCTGACTGTATGCTCCTTCTCTATTCTTCCGCTTGATTATGCCACGTCATCATCTTTTGGACCGCTGCCATCTGTTGTTCGTGGCTACAAAATAGCTGCTTTGGATAATTACTATTGCTGATATTGTGGCAGCTGCGCAGTTGCTGTTACTCGTGTTGCGGCAACTGCGTAGTTGCTGTTTTTCGTGTTGCAGCAACTGTTCACTATACTCCTGCAAGCTTATGACAGTTGTTTAACAATTCTAGTCAGCATTTCCATAGATAAGTGAAAAGATACTTACGAATATGAAATAAACAATTAAATATAGATTTGTGGAAGGTCACTCCATACCTTGGGGTTAATATATCCTTATGAAATAAAGGCTTTTGCTTATTACTACAAAAAGGGTAAATATACGGCAAAAGATAGGGTCAAAAACTGATCAATTGCGAGTCTCAACAAACATCATATTACAACATTTCTTCCTTGATGGGATGGAGAACACCTCTCAGTGCAATTATTTCCTATTTTCCCTTTGTATTCTCAATCCAAATCTTCTTCTCTTTCTTGAAAATAAATGTGTGTAATATTCCTACGGTATATTACCACTATGCAGTAATGGATTATTTCACAATAGTAATTATGTAAGTGGACATTATATTGATTTTTTAATGATGATAAGTTATATCATTTTCTAGTGAACCCTCTTACCTGTATTTATGTACACATGCAATATATTAAATTTACCAATCAATCTAATGTGTGTGAGTGTGTGTGTATTATATGCAATATGAGTCGTAAGATGATTGGCATTGGGTGTGATCTAGAGGTATCTAAGTCATCAATGTCACATCAAGATTGCACCCGACCTAAACTACAACAACTCTTAGCATGCTTAGAGTCTTTTCCATGGTGTTTCGAACCGATGACCTTTACACCATAGAGCACCTTAAGACAACACCCTATCTTTGTTTACTCTACTCCTTGTTAGAGTTGGATTTTCCAATTCCTTATTTCTCGATGAGCTAAAAACGGTGAGTTGTAAGGTCACATAAAGACTTGCATTTGCCCAGTTGTTATAGTTATCCATAATTGACATAGGCCCTCCTCCATTTCTATATAATGGGGATATTATATGCACTTTTATTCAACATTGTGAGTAATAAAATACTCTTACATGGTATCAAAATGGGTGATTCCTCCCCTGTTGATTTTTTTCTTATTTCTTTTTATCTTTGATGGGGTTTATGTTTTAGTGAGGTCTCCAAATTTCTTTAGAGATATACACATCTATATGAATGATAATGGTTTCAATATAATGTGGATCTTGAATGGATTATTGTTGTTGTCATGCGTTTGTGGTTATGTTTCAAATAATGACTTGGTAATATGTAGATTTTCCCTTCAGTGACAATCAAATCTATTGCAAATCATGGTGAAACCCTACAACCTACTCCTTGGGTGAAGTTGTCAGCAATTGAGGGTTTGGGAAATCCTTAGCTGTGACATTTTATTTTATTGATCAAACTTCAAGAAAGTGAGTTTGGTTGAGAAACTACTTTGATCTATACACCGATTTGTGTATGTTGTTGGTGAGCATGGAGAAGCAGCTCGAGAACCGACTAAAGCATTGCCTTATTATTAAATTATATCCATTTGTTGGATTTTTTTTAACCAATCTATCATTGTTGAATTGTAAGTGGCAGCAAATATTCATTTTCAGTGACATCAAAGTTCCAACACTCTTTATCAGCAAGATGTTCCAACAGAGACATCATTGTGACAATACCATCAGTGTCTTGACAAAGAAGTGATATGTATGCATCAAAATTCTACCTCCAATCCGACCAATCAATTTTTTGGGCCACTACTCGATGCTACATTTCGTCAATGAGTAGAGTGGAGTTGAAATTGTTATGCATATAGGAAACAGATCAAATCTTAAAAGTATCTAAGATCAAATATTTGTATCGGATCAATCTAAGTGTTAGATATGAATAATCTCAAGTCCAATGCTAGTATTTTGAAGACAAAGGTGAAATCATTCGTTAGTAGGTCCCGTCTTTGAGGATTGACATAATTATCTATTTGTGGGTATCGCAGAGCTGTGTGAGATGAGTGTTGATCATCTTCTTACACAACTTAGTCAATATTTCAACACACCAAATCTTGGGATCCATATTTATGCCTTCCATTTGTTGAAGATGATGGTGTTATGGAGAGGTTGGTCATTTTGATTCCATTTATCAATTTTGTGTTTTGTCCAATTTATTAAGATGAGTAATCTATTCCTATTGCACCATTTGGTTCTAGTAGAAGTCCCTCACTTTTATACCATCGATTTTTGTCATATCACCAACAACATAATAACATTTTGATCTAGTGTGTATCTCTTCAACATTTTATATTTTCTGTTAATTTTTTTCTGGTATATGTGTTGGCTACCTTTTTGGAGAATATGAGTACTTGGTTTTTGGGACATAAACAAAATCTATAATATCCAGGTGTTTTCTATGCTAAAATTTTTTGATATAACTTGTGTTTGTAGTGTTGAATTTCATTTTCAAGGAAGCATAGCCTTGCGCCCACATCATAAATAATTTTTACAATTAATTCTTCTTTGTTTTAGTGGTTGTCATAAACAAATTTACCAACTTTTTGTTATCAAGATGGGTGAAATATTGTAGGAACTCCTTGATAAGAAGGAAAGAGATGAGATTTGTAAGTAGGTTCTTTAAATACAGTTAGTCTTATCTATTTTGCAACCACAAACTGCAACACTTAAAAATATTTTGCAAACATAAATGGTTGAAAAAATCAAGACGATTGACCATCTAGATTCAACGATGGAAAAATATTTCTTGATGCTTGCAGAGGAATTTGAAGAGAAGATTGACCTCATCACTGACTTGTAGGAGGAAGTTGAGTTTCTTTTTGGCACAAATTTTAAGAAGCAACTACAAGGAAAAATAATCAACATCTTATGGAAATTAATGGTCTAAAGGAAATAATGTTGGAACAATATCAACTCTTCAAAAAAGAAAATATGATACATTGTCACAGGAAATGATTGAGAAGGATGAGGTCGTTCTAAAACTGCAAAATTCGAAGCAGGAATTTGAATTAGAAGATAGTCTTCTTCGGAAATTTGAGATGGATATAGTTGATGTTAAGGTGAAAATCTCTCCTTCTTCTACACATAATGATGTCAAATGAAAAAATCCTAATTTTGACTCATGACATGCCTTTGTCAAACCTAGTTTTGAAAACCATATTGATTAGCCCCATAAATGGGTAATTATATGGGCTCATTTTGCCTCCGAACATAGTTAAACCAACCATTCTCTTAGCTTATTGCATTTTTTTTTACTATATTTATGCTTATGAAGTGAGTTGGGTTAGTTATGATGCCATGAGGTCTAATATGTGTTTAATGTAGAGTTTTCTTGAATTTTGAAGACAAAGTCAAAGATTCAATTGATAATTGGTAGCAATAATTTGAAGTGGACAAAGGAGAGGAATTTTAAGAGGGAATCCCCCTCATTTATTACTCCCCACTTTGAATTATCCTTCGTGCAGCTCAGAGCAAAAATAACCAAATCAATGCACGAGGAGGTAGCCGAGCAAGTGGAGGATAACTTATGTTTATCTTGAGTTTTGGGAGCCAAGCCTCCCTGATTTCAAGGAAGCTATTGGGAGCTTTAGTTGTATAAGTAGAGAGGCCTAGGGCCTCAGTAGGGTTGAATTTTTGTTGCATTTTTCCTCTGCTCAACTTCGAGCTTATTTTTGGTGACAGTTTCATGTAATCCTATTACTATTTTGATAATAAAGATAAGATTCTTCTTGATATAGCACTGAGTTACCTAAGATGGTTGAAGCTCTTGGGTTAGGGCCCAATCAAAGCATCCAAGCTCCTCTTGTCTGTATTTATATGCTTTTCTTCAGTTTATTAATTAGTTGTTGTTAGATGAATTTCTCTCTTGGTTAAGAATAGGTTGCTTTTAGTGATTTAGAAGGTTGTTTCCATTTGTGCTTTCTATAGCAGGGTAAACAGTGATAGAAAGAAGATATAAAAGAACAAAAACAATGCCTTGGCCTCCTTTCCTCCCTTTGGGACCATGAACTGAGGCCAAGGCCCTCTTGCTGCCACAAAAACATAGACTTTCCTTCTCCATAGGATTTCTAGTGTTGAAGTTTGTTAGAAGGTTAATGCTTTGCTCTAGATATCTTTCACCAAGCTCATTCCTCTCTTTACAATAAGTCATCTTCCATGCTTTCTCTCATTATATAATTTTTCAAGATCTCTTTCCATAGCTCATAATGTAGATTAGCTTGATGCAAAATTTTGTTTTTATTTTATGTACTTAATTTCTTTGCTTTCTTGATTTCATTATTTGACTGTCAATTCTTTTGTAGTAGATTTCTTCTCACAGCAGGTTAGCCTCTCAGCCATCACACTCTCCCTAATCTATGCCCGACAGGTTACCTAAAGTTCACCTCAGGTCTGCCTTAGTTTTTTTCATTTTCCATAGGATTTCTTCCTCTCTCCGGACCATCTTTCCCTCTCCTAGTGATCCTTGGTAAACCCCTGGCACCGTAACACATCATCCCAGCCTTTACCTACCCTTTCCACCCACTCTCAAACCTTAAAAACCTTCAAAACTGCTACCGGCATCCTCCTGTAGACCTCTAATAGATCCACTGTGTCCTCTTATAGATTTTCCTGTATGCTTTCTTTTGAAGGCTAAGTGTGGGAGAAGCCTCCAAAAGGCCACCTGAGACCTCCTAGGACCGATCTACACAATCTTACATCTCTTTAAATCCCAAAGTCACCCTTCAACACCACCTATTCGCTTCCACCTTCACACACAATAAAATACATGCATGTCAATTTCACATAAAAATCCAAAAAAGATGATTTTTGCTCATTTACTTGTAGAAATAGCTTGAGTAGATGTTGTTTACTTCCTTGAGTAGGTAATGACATTCATTTCATGGTCCTCATAGTGCTTCATGCAAAAATAGGATTTGTTGGTTAAGTAGGGTTTGCTAGGTTTACTTTACATTTCAATATTTTTCCTTTCCGCAATTAGAGTAGCCTCTGTAGAGTAAGCTTTCCTTTCTTTCATCACACATAAAGCTTCTTCTGGAATCCATAGAAGTTGGCTTGAGCTCCTAGTGATCTTGCGCCAACTTACTAAATGATAGCTTGCAGTAAGAACTAGTACTTGTACATACAACATCGTCGCTTCCAATTTTGTTACGAACTACCTGGTTGATAAGAGTAAAGTAGGCATCCCAAGAGTTGCAGCATTATTGCTGCAATACTCATACTCACCACTTTTTGGCACTGTTGCCGGGGAAGCATCAAAGTATTTGTGATTATTATTTTCTTCTATTTTCTATCGCAACATTCTGATAAGTAGTTTATTTCAGCGAAAGTAAAATAGTTTTTTCTTTCAGTTTCTGCATTTTCTTACTTTCCTTTTCAATTCTACAAATTTCATTTCAGCAAAAGTAGAATAGTTGATTCTTTCAGTTTCTGCATTCCCTTGCTTTCCTTTTTCAATTTTGCAAATTTCATTTCAGCAAAGTTCATTTCAGTTAGTTGCAATTTGTATTGTTCAATCCATTTCAGTTTTGCAAGTACAATCAATGAAAGAAAAACAAAAACCAACCAAAAATATTTCATTTCATGCCTCATAGGAATAGAGATAATTAAGGAAAAATATTGCCCAACACCCCCACTACATCACACAACCGACCTTCTCTCCTCTTCAGTGGTAGTGATCAAGAAGAATGGTTAGGTGAACAACGAGAGATATTTGAAGAACCTATAGGAAAAGAAGAAGAAGAAGAAGAAAATATCCCTCTTGAGCCAATGGTTGAAAACAAAAACGCTAGGGGAAATGGATAAAGAATAGAGGGTACCTTTCCCATTTGAGAGACTGATGGGCACAACAAAATGAAGAATATAAGTACTTCAACCCTAGCTCACTTCCATGGTTTGACTACAAAAGATTTTGACACCTTCTTGTTTGAGTTTCCTGTCATCTGTCAAACCTATGAATATGCAGAAGATGAGAAAAAGTTGACAGTATTCCCTTCTACTCTCAAGGATGTAACATTGCACTTGTTCATGGGGTTACCTGGCAATAACATCACAACTTGGGCTCAGATGTAGCATGTCTTTAATAACAAATATCAAGACTACTGTAGGTTAAAAGATACCAAGGAAGAAATCTTCCGAATGACCATGGGACATGATGAATCCTTGGAACATTATGAAGAGAGGTTCTAGCTCAGTTACAAAAGGGCCAGGTCAAAACTTGACCCTGAATCTTTGAAGTTGGTTCTACTCAAGGGAATCCTGAAGGGCATTCTAGACACCCTCCATCTACTGGCCTGGGGAGACATCTACCAACTATATTATGAGGACATAAAGACTCTCTTTAGAAACCATTCTAGAGCAGCCAGAAAGAGAGGTAGGGGGAGTCAACCCATAGCCAATACATCCTCTTCCAATTCATCCATCAAAGGTGAACTCAAAAACATGTTGGAAGGCTTCAAAAGTGAGATGTTGCAGAATCTTGCCATGTAAATGGATACCCTGCATATCAAAATGAAACAAGAGGAAGGAGAGAGGGATTTGGCCATATTTTGTCCTAGATACACCAGAGGATACCCTAAGAATGAATGTCCATTGAACTCTATAGGGGTTTGTTCAGTCTATGAAGAAGATCATTCTACGTATAAGTGCCCTTCCTTGCTTGGACTTAAAGTTGTATACTAGGGGGTCGAAGGAGCCACTAAACCACTCTATTTCAAGAATGAAAGGAGACCGTATGGACCAAGACCATACTAGTAGGGAATGCAAGGGACATCTCATGCATACTGTAACCTCAACCAAGTCACTTCCATACCTTCTTGGGGACCCCCTTTTCATCCTTCGTGGTCCATGTTTCTTCCTTGGTCCTCCCTCTCTTTTGCCTCCACCACCCGCTCAACCACAACCATTGCTTCCTGCTCCACCAAGGAAACCCCAAATGCCTACCTAGCAAAACCCAAACCTGAACAACAAACAAACTCAGCAAGTATATAGTGGGGAACCATCATACCCAATGTATGTTATGGAGATTTAGGAGGTTAACCTGTGATCTGGGAAGGTTCTCCTAGATAGCCAACCTCCACCTAAGAAGGTTGAGGAAGTTAAAGAGGAAAGTGAACCTGAAGCAATTCCACTCTTTCCTGAGAGACTATCCTGGACAACATAGCCTACACTAGAAGAAATTGAACTTCTGGGAGAATCGAAACAATTATGTGTGACGATACTACTTCTCCAAACCATAAAAGATGTGCCTATATACAATACGTTGATAAAAAAGAAGTGCTTTAGGCATCCAGGAAGGCGCAATAGAGATGCCCCAACCATCAATGTCATAGGACAGTTGTTTGGCGTAATGTTGGGATAGTAATATATCTAGAATATCTAGACCTTGGAAGCCCAGTAGTTGATGTCCACATCAATGGCACCCTAATCCCACATACCTTGATTGATTTGGGTGTTGCCATTAATGTGATAACAAAGGACACAATGCTCAAACTTAACCTCCAGGGCGGAAAACCATGACAGTACTATAGCTAGCAGACCACTCCAATATGACCCCTGAAGGGATTGTGGAAGATGTTATGGTCTCCATTGACTCTTAGGAGTATCGTGCTGATTTCTTAGTTCTCTAGCCAAAGGAAAAGCTCACTAGGTAACCTCTCATCTTAGGAAGACCCTAGTTGGCTACTGTCGATGCCTACATTAGATGTCGAGCTGGGAACATCACCATCAAGAATGGGCATATATTCAAACAATTAATCCTATACCCTATTGCCTAACCCTTGCTAGAACATGTTCTACCTCTCTCATTGGAGGAGGAGGATGAGGATGAGTTCTATTCTACACCACTTTGTGCACTAGAAACCACCATAGGGGGGAACCTCAAGATGAGGATGATATCATTGAAAATGTAATTCATAATCCACCCCATAGTATCTTACCATTAGAGGAAATAGTGAAAGAAACCCAAGACAACCCCTTAACTAATTTCTGTGTGGCTGACCCGACCTCTCTCCATGTTAAGAATATAGAGTTTTGCCCAGGAAGAACCTTGAAAATCAATCCATCCCTATCCCCTTCCTAGGAGAAGGAGTTGCGCAGCTTATTAAGGAAACATTTAGATGCCTTTGCCTGGAGTTATAAGGAGATGAAGGGAGTGCACCCTTCAGTATGTACTCATCATATATACATTAAGGAAGATTGCAAATGAGATGGGAAGCCTTAGAGGAGGATGAACCTAGCACTTAAAGACATTATTAAGGAAGAGCTATAGAAATTACTTGATGCAGGATTCATTTACCCCATCTCTGACAGTGAATGGGTCTCTCCTTTGGTGCTAGTGCTAAAGAAAAATGGTAATTGGAGAATATGTGTCAACTATTGAGAATTGAATAAATCCACTAAAAATGAACATTTTCCTTTGCCTTTCATAGATCAAGTGTTAGATGGTCTGGTGGGGAAAAAGTTTTTCTCCTTCCTAGATGGGTTTAGCGAGTACAATTAGATTCAAGTTAGCCTAGAAGACCAAGGTAATACCACTTTCACTTTTCCTTGGAGTACCTTTGCATACCAAGTCCTTTCTTTTTATTTGTGCAATGCTCCAGCCACTTTCCAGAGAGTGGTATTGAGTACATTTTTTGAACTAGTTCATGATGCAATGGAAATATATATGGATGATTCTACTCCTTATGGTTCTGACTTTTAGGAAGCTTTATCTAACCTAGGAAAAGTTTTGGACAAGTGTATTGAGATGAACCTATCCCTTAGTCTAGAAAAATGTGAATATTTGATGACTGAAGGAACTATGCTAGGTCATGCAATCTCTCCACAAGGATTGCAGGTGGACCCCAACAAAATTGCCATCATCCAAAGGGTCCCACCTCCTCAAAAGGTGAGAGATGTTATAATTTTCCTAGGCTCAGCTAGGTATTATTGAATATTGATTAAAGATTTCAGTGAGCTAGCCTCTCCATTGTTTGGTATTCTAGACAAAGATGTCAAATTTTTATGGTTGGAACACTGTCAAGAAGCCTTAGATACCTTGAAGACTAAACTTGTGGCTACCCCAATTTTGAGAGGCCCAAGGTGGGCCCTACGTTTCCACATTCACACAGATGCCTTCAACAAAGCAATAGCATCATCCTTAGGACAAATTGATGAAAAGTTACCTTATGCCCTATGCTTTATAAGAAAAAATTTGTCAAAGGCAGAGTTAAACTATAACCAAGAAGGAACTCCTAGCTATTGTGCATTCTTTAAACAAATTCAAACATTATATCATAGCCTATTAGACCTTTGTGCACACTGATCATGTTGCAATTAGATATTTCATGAACAAACCGGATTTAAATGCTCGCATTCTTAGATGGTTTCTTTTATTGCAACAATTTGATTCGACCATTGTTGATAAGCCTGGTAAAGAAAATGTTGTTGTTGACTTTCTGTCTATAGTAAGTTTTCCTGTAGGTAAAGAAGGAATGGTCGATGATCAAATGCTAGATGAAAATGTATTTTCTATCTCACTACTCTCTCCATGGTCTGCTCATATAGCAAACTACTTTGTTTCAGCACAGTTGCCACCACACTTGTCGTCGAAGGAGAAGAGAAAGATAGTGAGGAAAAGTGCCCCTTTCACCTGCATTGGGGATAATCTCAGCAAACATGGCCCAAATGAGATCTTGAGAAGATTTCTTAGGGAGGAGGAAGTTTTGCACATCCTCCTGACCTGTCATGATGGGCCGTGTGTAGGTCATTTTGTAGCAAAGAGAACTGCCTTCAAAATCTTGCAATCAGGTTACTACTGACCCACTCTTCATCAAGATGTGAGGAGATACACCATCCAATGTGATCAGTGTCAAAGGATGGGGAAACTAACTCCAAAGGATGAGATGCCCATGCAACCTCAAGTGACCTTTGAGCCATTTGAGAAGTGGGGCATGTACTTTGTGGGTCCTATCAACCCTCCAAAACAAAAGCAATACATCATTGTGTGCGCTGATTACCTAACAAATGGGTAGAAACAAAAGCAATCAAACCAACAACAGAGGAAAAAGTAGTTGAGTTTTCGAGAGAAAACATATTCTACAAGTTCGGGTATCGAAGAGAATTTTTCATAGATCAAGGTAGTCAGTTCACTTACAATTTGATTGAAGACTTCCTCACACATCATAAAAGCAAGAAAAGGAATTCCACCCCTTACCATCCACAACCCAATGGGTACGTGGAAGTCACTAATAGAGCTTTGGAAGGAATTCTGACAAAGGTAGTGAGTAGCAGTAGAAAAGATTGTGTGGATAGATTAGTTGAGGCTACCTGGGCTTACAACACAACATGGAAGACAACCATATCATTCACACCCTATGAACTGGTCTATGGAAAGAAGTCTTTTCTGTCAATAGAATTTGAGTTTAGTACACTAAGGATGGCAGCTTAGCTAGACCTAGACCTCAGCCATGCACAGAAGGAAAGTCTACTCCAACTCAATGGATTGGATGAACAAATATTGTAGACCCCTCTCCACACAGAGGTAATTCGGCTTCATTGGAAGATATGGCATGAAAATAATAACAAGGAGGAGCAATTACAGGAGGGAGATTGGGCACTGATCTATGATTCAAGTTATAAAGACGTCAAAGGTAAGTTGAGGACAAGATGGCTGGGACACTACGTTGTGTAAAAATGCAATGACAATGGTTTAGCTCTAATTAGAGGAAGCCATCGCCACACTTGTCAATGGACATAGGTTGAAAATTTATAAGAAGCCCCTCTCCAAGTGAGAGTTCATTGAAGATCTAAATAAGACAGTGATGGTAGTGGGGCATGTCTTAGCCTCCAGTTCACTCACTCATTGAAGAAATAGAAAAGATAAATAAAAAAATAATGACTTAATTGAAAATCTCCACGAGGTGCTTGAGTCCCATCATTGAGTTGAAAACTTCTTCTAAGGTGGCTCAGTAATGCCAAAAACCAAAAAAAAAAAAAAAAAAAAAATAAGATCCTTGGGTGAAAACCTCCCGTGGAGGAACCTAGGGCCAGAAATTAGGGTGAAAACCTTCTTGAGACGCCCTAGTTGTTTTCAAAAAAAAAAAAAAGAGAAAAGAAGAAAAGGAAAATTGAATTTTAATGTGTGTTGCAGGTTGCAAGACGACCATAGGGACCAAGAGAAGATTCCAAAGAGCCTATTTCACCTCCTCCACACTCTTCTCCATCATTTCTGACCCTTCTTCCACCCCACCATGTTTTTTCCTAGAAACTGGGTGTTCTACAGGAGGCCTTGTGTTTTCTACAGGAGGCTGTTATAGGAGTCACAACGAGCCAAAAATTGTTCCAAAAAGTAGTTTGAGGGGATGTGAAGCTATATGAAGAACATGTAAACTCTTCTACAGCTATCAACCCTCCTTTCCATCCATTGCACACCTGCATCACATCATCATCATCAATTTTTTCCCTTTCTGTCACAAAAAACCAATTTTTAGAAAAAAAATAAAAATAAAGGAAGCAACACCTCAAATATCACTTGCAGCTTACCTAGTACCTCTCCAACTCCATCAGCATCTATGGAATAATCCCCACAACTTCTAGTATAGAAATAATTTAAAATTTTAAAGGGAGAAGCAACTACAGGAGCTCCTATTGGAATTTCTGAAGTAGCTCATCCTATTAAAATCAAGCCACAACAACAAAATAAGTGCAAGCATGGGATTGAAGGAGACATCTGAGGCTTAGATCCAGCTAGAGGATACCTTCACAAGACAAATAGCCACACATCAGAAAGTAGAGAGCATGCAAAAAAGGAAATACAAGCATGCAACAGTAAAAGGAGCCAAAATACCTCACAGCACATACATTCAATTAACAGGTAAGTGACTAACCCTCTCCTCTATTACATTTGTGTAACTGAAATATATCCATAATTGAATGAGATGGTTGGGGTTGAACGAGAAAAGGTTTCTAGTTAACTTGGCCACCTTCATCCAGTCGACTACACTCATCCGAAGATGTCACAACACCTGCACATAGTCAACTAAGAGAAAGATCCCAAGGATAAGTAGTGGAGGGTCTGCAACTCTAATGCAATGATGAGATGTGATTGTGGGAAGAAACCATGATGACAAGACATATGGGGACCAATGGTCCAAATATGTCTAATGTACCTTTCTGCGAGCTCACCACATCACCCGAAATATCTAAAAGAAGGAATAAGTACTCCTGCTCGAAACACTCTCACCACCTTTTTTTTTATTCTATCCTTGTCCACTTAGCTGCAGCAAGCTCCTTGTTACCCCACAATGTTGAAACCATCATTATCCATCGCTCTCATTCATCCTCCTACTATCAGTGTTCTACAGGAGCACTTACAAGTTCTATAGGAGCACCTACAGACAGTTCTACAGGAGGGGCAGTGAGCTAATTTTAAGAAGAAAACATGGGATTTTTGCTTGGTTTCTGGCTTGAGGAGTTAGGTTCCATGCATAGCCACCTTGATTATCAATATTTTCAAGGAATGATATCATTTCACGGAGGAATTGGGTGCATAGAAGAAGATGAATTACATAAACAATTTCTACCTGTTTTCTTAAAAAAACACAGTTTTCGTCTGTTTTCCTGTTTTCTTCAAAACATTTGTCTCCATATCTACATTTGGTATTCAAAAGAAGTATAAGAATAATGTCTAGAGGATTCATGAGGAAGGAGGCCACCAATTCAACTAGGCTCCATGAACATCCCCAAGTAGTAGCCATATTCGCTAGGGCAAATTGGATGACATTTTTTGAGAAATTTTGAGGGTTTGATGAGGAATTTTCTTAGGAATTTGCCCTTTCCTTAATCTCTCACTCAAGAAATCATGCCATTGTCACTCTTAGAAGTCCTTCTATCAAAATCACCCTAGAATTTATTAGTAGGGTTACCACCCTTCCTCTTGGATTTCTTTGGAGCAAAGATGAAAAACCAATTGGACAGGCTTCCATGAAAAATTTCTTCCAAAACAGTGAACATCCTATAGAAGATAAAGATGGCATTAGAATGGCAAGCATACCCTACCCTTGGGATGAGGTTAGTTACCACATCATCAAGTATGTTTCTTGTGAAGGGATGTATAGCATAGTCTATGGCTACCATTTTAGAATCCTTCATGAGCAGAGATATGGCATGGACACTCCAACACCCTAGAAAGTGAGCATTCCCTATTTCCTCCTACAGTTCGTCATTGATTCAAGCATTAAGTTCAAGGTAGGGTGTCTAGATCAACTGGCTCACCATGGGTTAATTAAAATTTTAGTGGAAGAAGCCCTCCATACATTCACATCCCCATAGCATGGGAAATTTTCCGAAACATGACAACAGGAGATGACATAGAGGCCCTCACCTATGATATCAACCCTTATGTTAGTCAGGAGGAAAAGCAACAAGGGAGAGAAGGGGAAAAAACTGCGGAACAAGAAGGGAAGAAGGAAGAAACCAAGACAGAGCAGGAAGAAACAAAACAAATAGAGACAGAGAAAAAGACAGGAGGAGGAGAAAGAGGGGTAGAAAAGACAAAACTGTCTCTTGAGACCCTAGAAAGAGAGGCATAAACTGCTCTCACTGCCCTCAACACCCAAATGAAACCAAAACAAAAGAAGAAGAGTGTTGTAGCTCTGATACCACTTGTTGTAGATCTAACCCGGAAATATATGAGAAATAACAAATATACCCAATAATAACAAGATCAAAATAGATAGAAATGCTTCTTTATTATCAAACCCCTAAGGTAGGGCAACACCATACAATCACTCCTTAAGGAAGGAGAATACTCCACAAGCCATATGCTTGTATATACAATAATAATTCTCTTCATATCTCTCCTTGTGGAGTCGCTAGCCTCTATATAGGCCTCATGCATACAATACCATGCATCATTACCATGGTTTACTCATACCATCAACTAATACCATGGGCCCATTACATTATTATTAACTACTTGTGGTCCCTTACATGACATGGGTTAACCACCTATTTATTACTATGGCCCATCCCATTATTACATTATTACCTGGGGTACCTCCCTTGGTACCCCATATTATCCCCCCTAGGTATATAACATTCCACCCCCCTAAGCATGTTTCGTCCCCAAAACATGGGAAGAACACAAATAATAAGATCTACTCAAAAGAGTAGTCCACTAATACCATGCACGTGCATCTAGCCATCCAAGAGAAAGGTGAACCCTTGATCTCGCTGTTGCCTCGGTCTCTTGAGATGGAAGTTGACCGTGGCAGCTCTTCTGTGTTGATGTGTAGTAGGTGGATCGTCTCTCCTTTGTATCCGTCATGCGAATACCTGGTTTCCATCTTGATGGTTGTCTTGCGGGGTGATGTGGGTGATGATATGTGGAAGTTTTAACCCATGATGGCTTTTGCTTGACTTCACTCTGCTGTGGTGCCTGTTGTGGTGTCTTCTTTTTCAATATGACTTCAACCACTGAGCCCTCCTCTGATGTATCATCACCTGTAACCTTTCCTTCTGCAGCCTCTGTTTGTGTTTGATTGTCGATCATCAAAGCTCATCAACCTGATATCAGCCCGAACTCTTCTCTTAGCCTCCATGGCTCTATCTGTTTTGGATGAAATATCCTGTAATGTAATTTTCCTCTTTTAATAACCATAGCTTCAGGAATTTCTTCACACAAATATGATAACCCCGGTCCATCCAGGATACCCCAAAACAAAATCCTATTACAACTCTGAAGCATAAAATCACATGCAACACATAAGTTATCCATGAAACTCAAATCCTTGTACACTTGAACATCATTATCATCCACTCGTGTGTTTTCAATTTGTTGCTGAAATTTGCAATTTTTTTTGCCAAGTTGACATTTATGAGATTTTTCTTGCAACTCGGATTTATAGACACAATGATTTTCTCCTTCTGAATCAATCCATGAACCTGTAATAAGGAGATACCAGCAGAAAATAACCTTTTAGGTTCCTTGGTTTCCTTCTTTCCAGTAAAAATAAAGTCTTTGCTAGGTTGTGTGTCTATCTGTATGAGCTTATCCACAAAACTTTTACGGTCAAATTGGTTCATAAGAGCTTTTTTGAAGGTGTCCCAAGTCAAGAACCTTCCATAGCCACGTTGATTTCCTTGGTACCATTGCCGTATTTCATAGTCCAAGTACATGCTCCCCATCTTAAGTTGATTGTAATCATCATAGATGTGATCCAATTCGAAATATTTCTCCATTTGTTCTAGCCATTTGGCTGGATGAGAGCCATCAAATTTATACAAGGCCTTCAATTTCTGATCTAGGTAAGCCATCACAAAAAAAAATTGGCAAATATTTGAAATTGTCACAGTTTCATCAATATTGTTCAGAATCCTTATTATAACCTGTTTTTAGAAATGGAGCAATCATTTTGCATCTACCCATGTGATAGAAATCCTAATCCAGGCACTAGAATTCTAGATCTGTGCTGCTACTCTCCTGCCGTCACCAAAATTTCTGCAAAAAAGAACTGATTTTAAATCAGCGATATCTCCCTCATCCGGACTCCAATTCTACTGATTTTTTTTTTTGAAATTGGGTAATTTTTCTCAAACAATTCAGATCTACAATTAGATTTTGTAGATCTGACACTAGGACGTCTAGATCTGCACCGCAAATTCGCTACCCCAAAAAATTGTCTGCAACCCCACTGATTTTTAAATCAGCGATATCTCCTTCATCCAGACTCCGATTTGACCGATTTTTCTTTTTGAAATCGGCTATTTTTTCACAAATAATACAGATATGTAATCATATTTTTCATATCTTGAACCAAAACGTACATATCTGATCTGCAAACTTGCCGCCCTTGAAATCCTGCAAAAAGTAAAAAAAAATCTCCACTTTTGTGCCCAAGAAAGTGGTCTGATACCACTTGTTGTAGCTCTGATATCACTTGTTGTAGATCTAACCCAGAAATATATGCGAAATAGCAAATATACCCAATAATAACAAGATGAAAATAGATATAAATGCTTCTTTATTATCAAACCCTTAAGGTAGGGCAACACCATACAATCACTCCTTAAGGAAGGAGAATACTCCACAAGCCATATGCTTGTATATACAATAATAATTCTCTTCATATCTCTCCATGTGGAGTCTCTAGCCTCTATATAGGCCTCATACATACAATAACATGCATCATTACCATGGTTTACTCATACCATCAACTAATACTATGGGCCCATTACATTATTATTAACTACTTGTGGTCCCTTACAGGACATGAGTTAACCACCTTATTTATTACTATGGCCCATCCCATTATTACATTATTACCTTGGGTACCTCCCTTGGTACCCCATATTATCCCCCCTAGGTATATAACCACTTGTTGTAGCTCTGATACCACTTGTTGTAGATCTAACCCGGAAATATATGAGAAGTAACAAATATACCCAATAATAACAAGATCAAAATAGATAGAAATGCTTCTTTATTATCAAACCCTTAAGGTAGGGCAACACCATGCAATCACTCTTTAAGGAAGGAGAATACTCCACAAGCCATATGCTTGTATATACAATAATACTTCTCTTCATATCTCTCCATGTGGAGTCTCTAGCCTCTATACAGGCCTCATACATACAATACCATGCATCATTACCATGGTTTACTCATACCATCAACTAATACCATGGGCCCATTACATTATTATTAACTACTTGTGGTCCCTTACATGACATGGGTTAACCACCTTATTTATTACTATGGCCCATCCCATTATTACATTATTACCTTGGGTACTTCCCTTGGTACCCCATATTATCCCCCCTAGGTATATAACAAAGAGGTAGACCTCAATGTATTTTAGGGCTAGGAAGAGCACAAGGATCAAAAAAAGGAAATCCCAGCCTTCATCTAAAGTGCCTATTGTTATTGAAGATTGAACCTCTGCCCACCGAAAGGTATCCCCTTCCAAGGCATCTATCACTTATGAAAGGAGGACTCCTAGAAATCCCACATGGAAGGAAAAAGTAGAACTATAGGACTCAAAAACTGTTCTGCAGGAGGCACAAACTATTTTACAAGAGACCTTGTCAAGACTACAAGAGACTGAAAACTTGAAAATAGGATAGAAGGATAGCCACAGGGGAAGGAGGAAGCAATAGAGGCATAAGAACCTGACCCCCAGCCTAGTCTTAGTTCTTGCTACAATCTTCTTGACAGGGGAAGAATCATTCCACAAAAAATTGCAATTCCACTATTATTTGAGTTGGAGAAAGAAAGTGTAAGGACCCATAGGTTGATGTAAATAACCAAATCCAAGGGAGTTGAGGATATTAGCCATATGGAGAATCAACTCAGAGAAATGGGTAGAGAGTTAAGTTCTATCAGACATAGAGAAGCAATCACAAGAACTCACGTTGAAACAAAAAATGAATTGCTAGGAAGACAACTACAAGAAAAAGAGACACAATTGGCATGCATGGCGAGCTGGTCCATGGAGGCACTGCAATGTAGAACATTAGCCAAATCCAATGGATTATACCTCTAATACCAATGGCTATAGTTTCAGATAAAGACTTTGGCACATAGAAGCACAATGCCTTTTCAAGATTAGAGACAATTTATGGACTTGTGTGACCAAAGCTCATCAGAAGACAAGGAAAAAATAACAGAATTCTATTTGCATAACATGGTCCTAATAGACATGAATGTGTGTGACCCCAATACTAGGCTATGGGAACTGCAACTAATGGACATGGCCTCATGGATGAGTCATGAAGATATAAGTGCAACAAAAATAAGAAATTTGATGATAAAGGAGTAGAATGAGCCCTTAATGATGAGAGCTAAGCCATCAAATCCGATGGCACTCATCAGCACACATAACCTACTTGCAAATAATTCCCAAATTGCCCCTAAAGATATCAATCATTAGGCTCAAGACATTGCACATTTTGAGGATATGTAAAGGTTACTTGGGGATGACTGTATTCATGCTTGTATGAGGAGGTGGAACACCCTACCACACAGTTTACAGATCAGGGAGTATCACTCCGCAACAAGGATGAAAGAGGCATTACGAAGTGTGCCACTATACAAGCACTGCATGTAGAGTTTAAAGGTCAATTGTATTGACCTCAAATTGAGTCCCCCACTACTGCTAGGCATGCTAGAATGCAGAGAAGAGGAAGAAGACAAACAATAGTGGGACGAGGTAGAAAGAAAGGCAAGATTCCATGACAAAGAAGAGGAGATCACATCAGAAGCATAGGATGTTAGGGAGGCCACCAGAGCCATGAAAGATGAGGAGATGGACTAAGTTTCTCAGAGGATGACCAACGCCTTCAGTAGGGGGTGATAATGAGCCCCATAAATGGGTAATTATATGGGCTCATTTTGTCTCCTAACATAGTTAAATCAACCATTCTCTTAGCTTGTTGCATGTTTCTTGATTATATTTATGCTTATGGAGTGAGTTGGGTTAGTTATGATGCCATGAGGTCTAATATGTGTTTAATGCAGACTTTTGTTGAATTTTGAAGACAAAGTCAAAGATTCAATGGAAAATTAGTAGCAATAATTCGAAGTGGACAAAGGAGAGGATTTATAGGAGGGAATCACCCTCATTTATTACTCCCCACTTAAAATTCTCCTTCATGCAACTTGGAGCAGAAATAGCGAGATCAATGCACTAGGAGGCAGTCGAGCAAGTGGATGATAACTTAAGTTTATTTCGAGTTTTAGGAGCCAAGCATCCCTGATTTTAAGGAAGCTATTGGGAGCTTCAGTTGTATAAGTAGAGAAGTGTAGGGCCTCACTAGGGTTGAATTTTTGTTGCAGTTTTACTCTGATCAACTTTGAGCTTATTTTTGGTGACAGTTTCATGTAATCCTATTACTATTTTGATAATAAAGATGAGATTCTTCTTGAGCTAGCACTAAGTTACCTCAGAGGGTTGAAGCTCTTGAGTTAGGGCCCGATCGAAGTAGAAAAGTTCCTCTTGTTTATATTTATATGCTTTGTTTCAGTTTATGGATTAGTTGTTGTTAGATGAATTTTTCTCTTGGTTAATAATAGGTTTCTTTTGGTGATTTAGAAGGTTGTTTCCATTTGTGTTTTCTATAGTAGGGTAAATAGTGATAGAAATAAGATACAAAAGGCTAGAAATAGTGCCTTGGCCTCCTTTCCTCCCTTTGCGACCATGAACTGAGGCTAAGAACCTCGTGTTGCCACAAAAACATAGTTTTTCCTTCTCCATAGGATTTCTAGTGTTGCAGTTTGTTAGAAGGTTAATGCTTTACTTTAGATCTCTTTCACCAAGCTCATTTCTATCTTTACAATAAGTTTTCTTCCATGATTTCTCTCATTATAGTATTTTTCAGCATTTCTTTCCATAGCACATAATTTAGATTAGCTTGATGCAAAATTCTATTTTTTTATGTACTTAATTTCCTTGCTTGCTTGATTTCATTGTTTGATTGTCAGTTCTTTTGTAGTAGATTTCTTCTCACAGTAGGTCAACCTATCAGCCATCACATTCTCTTTCTAATCTATTCCCTGTAGGTCGCTCAAAGTTCACCTCAAATCTACCTTAGTTTTCTGCATTTTCCATAGGATTTCTTCCTCTCTCCTGACCATTGTTCCCTCTCATAGTGAACCCTAGGTGCCCTAACACATCATCCTAGCCTTCACCTACCCTTTCCACTAACTCTCACACCTTAAAAACCTTCAAAACGACTCTCGGCATCCTCTTGTAAACCTCTTGTAGATCTCCTATAGATCCCCTATGTCCTCTTGTAGATTTTCCTGTAGGCTTTCTTTTGAAGGCCGAGTGTGGGAAAACCCTCTAGAAGGCCACCCAAGACCTCCTAGGGCCCATCTACATCATAATCCATCTCCTCAAACCCCAAAGTCACCCTTCAACACCACCTATTCGCTTCCACCTTCACACATAATAAAATACATGCATGTCAAGTTCACATAAAAATACATAAAAATCCAAAAAAAAGTTTTTTGCTCATTTACTTCTAGAAATAGCTCAAGTAGATGCTATTTACTTCCTTGAGTAGGTAATGGCATTCCTTTCATGGTTTTCATATTGCTTTCTACAAAAGTAGGATTAGTTGGTTAAGTAGGGTTTGCTAGGTTTACTTTACATTTCATTCTTTTTCCTTTTTGGAATTAGTGTAGCATTTGTGGAGTAATCTTTCCTTTCTTTCATTACACATAAAGCTTCTTTTGGAATCCATAGAAGTTGGCTCAAGCTCCTAGTGATCTTGCGGCGACTGACCAAGTGACAGCTTGTAGTAAGAACTAGTACTTGTGCATACAACACCATTGCTTCTAAGTTTGCTAAGAGCTACCAGGTTGATAAAAGTAAGGTAGGCAGCCCAAGAGTTGTAGCATTATTGCTGCAATATTGGTACTCACCACATACTACTTATATTGGGTCCTGATTGCTGAGAAAAATGGGATATAGCAGAGGAGGGCTTGGAAAGAATGAAAAGGGAGTTGTTTCTCCTAATAACCCTGTAGTGCCGACTTCAAGAGAAGGTCTTGGATATGATCTTGTTCTTTCCTTATCACCTACATCCAACTGTGAGGTGCTTGAAGAAAATTCTCTTGTTAATTTTGATAAACATATTGAGGACATGGTTGTTAATGTCGTTCCAGATGAAAATGTTGTGGTACCCAACTTTGAGCCTGAAAAAATATAAACAAGCTGCTTACACATCCTCATCAGAAGAAATTACCTAATAATGATCATTCTTGGGCAATTATTAGTCTTGAATTTAGATCCTTATAGAATAGACGTGAAAGAATGAATTGTGAACCAATTCCAACAATCAGGAATTATTGTGGATGGATCGATGAACAGTTGTGGCATGATTCGAGTCAATGCTTGAAAAATTCATATCATAGTGTTGCATTAGTTATTTTGTTGACTACCATTGATACCTTAGTTGTGATTTAAGTGGATAGTTTTGTTGACAACAAAGGTTGTTGATTCTTGCTCCTTCTATAGTTTTATTTTAGGGGGCAGTTAAACAGTGACATATATATTCGTCGTTGCTTTGTTGACAATTTTCATCTTCTTTGTTTGATCAATGTGATGGTGATAATGTTTAAAAAACTTCAAGAGTGTTCTTCTACAATGTTTCCCATACTTACAGGCCTCATTGTTTGTTTGTTTGTTGATTGATTGTATTGCTTCTGTTTCAAGGCTTTTTTCTGGTTATTTACCGACACTTGTTTTCTTTGGAGTTTTCTTATGAGAAGTTGATAGTGTTTGCCAGCTATGTGCATCTGCAACAATCTTATTTCAGAGATCGACCGACCTCATTGAAGTCCCACAACTCTCATCTTCAAAATATTGATACTTTAGCATTTTGTACTTTTTGATTGGAGAAGGCCTATGTTCTTTCCATTTAGTGGATCGTTATGGGATCTACGATTATAGCTCCATGGTAATTTTAGCACTAACATCTTTCTGTTTTTGGCGAGGGGTGAGAGCTTTTTCATACAAGTTTTTTTTTTCTTTCTCCACTTATGAGAGTTTGTACATGGGTACCTAATCAGGGCCTCTTGCTAGGACCCATTCATTCTTTTCTTTCTTAATTAGTTACTCCATATGTTTCACTTAAGGGGGGGTGTTAGAGTTGGCTTTTCCAATGCCTCATTTCTCTATGAGCCAAGTATATTGAGTTGTAAGCTCAAATAGGGACTTGCATTTGCCCAATTGTCATAGTTATGATTAACTAACTCTAGGACTCCTCCATTACTATATAATGGAGATTTTTTATATACTTTTACACAACATTTTCAGTAATAAAATACTCTTACACACCTCATAAGAATATAATAAATAAATATTATTCATTATTGATGTATGAGAATTATTTTTATATATAGATGATATTTATAAGAAGAAAATCATTATATTTTCTTAAAGTGATAGGAGCATATTTTCTTTAACATGTGATTAGGTGTTTTCCGAATTTCTCTCTTTAGCCTAGTAATTATTTAATAGGGATTTTTTTTTTTTAAACATTAAAAAACATTTTAGTGGCAATGAACAAATAACTTGCAAAACTTATTACCCATGGTAAAAAATAGGCAATAATAAATGTAGTCATTTTCATAAGTAAGCAATAATAAATCTCATATAATATTATTTAAATTAAGTCATTTTCATCTTAGAAAAATAAAATAGGTGTCCATTCTTTGGTCTCAGAGGATCGGATACCTTCAAATCCAAAAAGAGCCCTGGTATCCTTTCACTCTTTCGCTAAACATTTCTGCAAAGTCACCTCATTCACGCTTATCTACGTGGAAAAAGGAGGTTTCAATCTCGAAATGTTCATTTATGTCGTTCAAGAGTCTTGAAGTGGAAACAACCAATGTGGCCTTCTAGCTAGTTAAGGAGTTGTTAAATTGTCATATTATGTTAAAGAGAAATCTTTTAACGGACTAAGTTTTAATTAAATTTAATTTTATTCGTATGTTTGATGATAGTTTTTCCAACCAATTGGTATCATTCAACTTCCAAATCTAGCATATCTTACAACGGCTTACAACAGGTTGACTAGTGTAGAAAGTTTTTTCACTGAACCAATGTATTAACTTTCAAATTAGGTATATCTTATTATTAGAGATTGACTAAGTAGTTTTTGGAAAACAATTTTGGTAAATTTTTTATTTTAAAGTTTAATTTGTCTTTTTCATCAGAGGTTAGATATAATTTGGGTGTCTTTAATGGTTAAGAGTATATCTAGTTTATTAAGAAGGTAATTTAGATAGAAAATGTACAAACTTCAGATAAAATATGTATAAATTATTGGATTTTAATAGCTAAATTTTTAAGAAGAAATATATTATTACTTTATATGTTTTGAAAATCGCTTGTCAAACGGTAAAGTTATTTTCATTACAATTACTACATATATGATTAAAATAGTCAAATCAAAATAAAGTATATCTTATTAGAGGCTGACTAAAGTAGTTTTTGGAGAATAATTTTGGTATTTTTAAATTTCAAATTTTCATTTTTTTCTTTCTTTCCTATATATTAGGTACAATTTGGATGGACCTAATGGTTAGGAGTATATATTTCTTAATAAAAAAATACTGTGTATAAAATATATACACTTAAATAGACTTTAATAATAAGCTTCTTGAGAGAAAGTATATTATTACTCCATATATTAAAAAAAATTATAAGCTTATAAAGTTTTTTTGGTTAGAAATACAACCCCATATATATTTAAAGTTTAATTAAATATTTGTAATATTGTCATTATATACGTAAATTATTTCTTTATAAATATTTATTTCTCATTATATTAATAAATTGTTTTTAAAAGCAAGGAGTTCATTTCAAAGGCTAAGATTTAGGTTATTACTCACTTTTTCTCTTTATATATAAATATAAATGGCTATTCTAAATCTATCCATATTTATAGATTAGTTAATTTATATAAGTAACCTATCATCTATAACATTTTTAGTAGAAAATAAATGATTTTGATCAGAAAATTCTTATAATTTTTCTTCTCGTGGAGTTAACCTATCAATATCACTAAATTCATTGGTGGTAGTAGTTAGATGATGTGATGCTCGAAACATACAGCGCTGGAAGTTGCCCCATAGAGCGCAGAACTACAATTTGTAGAAATATAAAATTGAAGGGCAGGTAAGATACAACTTGCAACATAGTAATATATTAAAATATATATTTTATTGCTGCTTGTTCCAACTTGATTCAAAAAACCGACCATGCATAAAATACTTAGATCGCGCAGATAAACTCCGACATTACATAATATACTTGATTACGGAGGTGCAACAGTGGGATCGAGGGTGTTCGTAGATATTAGACATCTGTTATGAGAATGCAGACTCGACGACGAGAACTGGGCCGACAGCATGTTCAAATTGGGCCTAACAAATCAAACTCTGAGTGACTATTGTTTTGCTTCAATCTGAAAAATCGGATTAATAATGTAGAGATTGCCTGCGTGTCTATAGGAGGGTGCAAATCCAATTACAGAAATTTTGAATGGCGTCGGCAGCCCTGGAAGGCCACCGGAATAATCTTGACTTTCTCCATTTGCAACTTTGAACAAGATTCTCCATTTGAGCAGCAAGGCACCAGCGAGTTTCTGCTTTGAGACGACAGCATGGAACTGTTAAAGTCAAACGCCTTACCCCCTCTATTCACAATAAAATAAATAAAAAAAACTGATCCGGAGGATGAGTTTAGGTCTCGTGAGGTCCATTTTTATTCATTAATCTGGTTTCAAATCTGTTATTTAGAAGTTTAAGACAGATAAGCATGTCACAGTATAAGATTCAAACGGGGTAAGAAAGAAACTGGCATATCATCGTAACTACAAGAAGATAACATACCTTCCCAATTACACAACTTACACGGGCTTGATATTGCTATGTGCATCTTTTTTGGGTTATGCTCGTCCCGAGCAGCCAATAAGTAGATTAATATTGGAAGGATATTTTGAGTGATATTTAAGTGATTTTTTAAAATTGTTATGATTTAGGATTTTTTTTAGAAGTGGTATGATGTGTATTTTAATTGTTTTTAAATTTCAGTCAAATTTTTTTATTTTTTTCTTATAAGTTTTTACTTTTTACATAACACTAGTTTAGATTTATCTTAAGTTTGGATTTACCAAGTGTCCACAAGGATCAAATCTTTTAAGATATTTCTATTTCAAGAGATTTGATCTCTCTAGGCTCTTCTTGGTAGATGGACTTAAGATGGACCTAAGTATTTCATGGTATGAATCCTATTTAAAATCTTGGGAATCAAAGATAGAACTACTTTATTACGCAAAAAAGCATATTTTTTCAAAGATATAGATGAGTGTGTAATACTTTAAAAAAAACATAACATTCTTGTAGCTATTGACTTATCACTTTCAAAACCAAACTAGTAGCACAAACATAGAGATTTTATCAAAATAATAAGTTTAAATATTATGGTAGAATTACATAAACCAAAATATCTAAAGAAATAAATCTATTGAATAACTTAGTATTAGAATTCATGAAGAGGCTCAATGACATGATTTTATACAAAAAAATAAAAAAAATTAACTTGACTAATTATGCTATCGGCACGTCCACCTGAAGATCTTAGGATCAACCTCTTTTTCATCATTGATAATAAAGTCCAAGTTTTTTAGTTTTTTAGCTAGGATTATCACCTTTTTATATAATTTTATAATCAAGGTGGATATTGGTGGCAACCCGCCTATTCCACCTAGACCCCCCAGTGAGTTTCATCTGTTTCCTTAATTATAACACAATTTACTATTTTTGACATTTTTTTGGGACTTGAACTTCCAGAGCCATTTTGAGGCCCTAAACGATGGTTTTTTGGAAAAAATCATCTAGTGATTGCTATAGCAATCGTGCGAACAGTTTTAGTCCTTAGAGAAATATTTTCAATGAGGTATCATATGCATGAAATAGAGATAATATGACCAAGTTACGACCCCGGGAAGTTGGTTGCCCAACAAACCCCAACGGGGCGCATAAACTCTTGGTGTTACATCTCGTCGGGTTAGGGTTTTGGTTTTTTGGGTTTTTTCGTTATTGGTCAATAATAAAAAGGCCCTTGAGCCTCATTGCAACTCATTTCAGAGGCATGTAGCCTCCACATCTCTTCTTAGAGATAAGCTACCATCGCCTGAGCTATCTTATTTCCATTCTGTTTGTAAGCATAGTTCAATGTTTTTCTATTAATGAAATAAAGTGTTTTTCTACGACATCTATTTGTTTATGATTATATCTATAAGTTGTTGTGTTCCTATTTAAGTTCGGATTAGTGGTATCATAGCAGTCTTCTCTTTCTCTGTTTTTCTTTGCATGTCCCCAACGAAGTTACGGTATAAGGAGTTAGGGCTGGATCTGGTTGAACCATTGCAGGATTAGCCTTGCAAAACCTGACAACCTCCCACGGTGGAAGAAAATAAAGATGAGGGGGCAGTATATCCTTTCAAAATGTTGCTCGAAGAAGCCCGTGAGTGACAAAGGGACGCGATGATGGATAACTTTTCCCAGATCCTTCGACGACTACCCACAAGCAATGCATCTTCATCTAGCAACAACTTTGCAGGCTCCACTCCTTTTAAGGTACAAGTTAACTTTGATATTCCCATACTTGAAGGCCTGATAGATGCAGATGCCATAGATAAATGGTTAAATCTATTGGAAGGATAATTTTCAGTTCATGACTTTTCCAATCAGGAAAATTTTACATTTTCACTTCTCAAAGATGCCCCACACGTCAAAGACTAGTGGGAAACCTACTATGAAGAAAAGCACGAGAGTGAACCCTCGATGTTTGTAGTTGCACCCACTTGGAATTATTTTCGAGATACCATGAAGGAATAGTATTACCTTATCAAGAGAAATGAAGATAGATACATAAAGTGGACCATGCTACGACACAGAAGGGACCAAGATGTGTTGGAGTTCACAAATAATTTCCATACCCTTTGCATGAAGCTAGGTATCAAGGATACTGAGCGACATTTGGTGATCAAGTACTGCGGCTATCTGCACAAGTAAATGTAGGACAAGATGGAGTTCCTTGACATTTCCTCGCTTGGCGCACACATGGGTATACTGTAAATATTGAGCAAAAGTTTAAATAGAAGAAACGGGACTTTGGATCTATGAATCCAAAGCAATGAAAAGGTGCCCCCAAACTATGGAACAAGGGACCAAGCCAAGGCAGGGCTACCCAAGACTACCCGTCAAAGTTGTTAGCAAAGAAAAACACCACGTAGGTGAAGAGGGAGATGTGAAAATGGTGTGAGTTCCATAATATCTCCACTCACAATAGAAGTGAGTGTCGGGCCAAGCAGTCATTGGTGGCCGAGCTGAAGGCTTTCAAATTAGACACAAGTTTCGACTCTGAATGAGAACCTGATAAGGGGACTAACAAAGGGAAGCAGATCATTGATGTGGAGCCTAGTGCCACCATGACCACCACTAAGATTCATAAAATTGAGCCTGAAGATCCAAAGGAGGGGGAATGTCTCTTCCACTCAGAGATATGGGTGAAGGGTTCTTTGCTGCGGTTCATTGTCAATAATGACACCTAAAAGGACCTCATTTCAACAAAAGTTGTGAAGCAACTGGGCCTAAATGCTACAACACATCCACAGTCGTACAACATTGGGTGGCTTCACTAAGGACGAGATCTTCACGTCATCTAGTAGCGCCGCCTTTCCTATAGCCTTAAGCCCTTCACGGATGAGGTATTGTGTGGTGTTGATCCTCTTAATGTTTTTGATGTATTATTAGGACAACCATACTTGTGGAGCTGACATGTTCTATATGAGATTAGACCTCACTCTATGATTATTACTTTGGCTAATAATTTTTATAAGATACTGAGTTATCCCCACCTACCACCATCTATTTCATTAGTGCAAAGAAATGCAGTCAGATCATCTCCCAGACCATGAAATTCTCTTTCCTTATGATTCACCCTCAAGGAAAGAAGAAGGTTGTGGCCACGGCTCCTAGGTATGGCTCCTTTGCATAACAACAATAGATAGACAAGGTCATGGAGGAGTACATGGATATTTTCACCTCACTCACAGGGGTATCTCTGCAGTGTCAGGTCAAGCACTCCGTCGATCTGACTCGAGGTGCACCACTTCCCAATGGACTGATCTATCGTCACTCTGTTCTAGAGAACGATGAGATCAAGAGGGAGATTCAAGAAGTACTATAGAAAGGGCACATCTGGTCAAGCTCATCACTATGTGTGAGCCTAATTGTATTCGTACAAAAGAAGGATGGGAGCTAGAGGCTCTGTTTTGACTATCGAGCATTGAACAACATCAATATCTAGAATAGGTACCTAATCTCGTGGATTGATGACCTTCTGGACCAGCTCAAGGGGCCAAAATCTTTCACCAAGATTGACTTGAATTCAAGTTATTACTAGGTTCATATTAATCCCTCCAATGTATGGAAGAGTGCCTTCAAATCCAAGGAGGGCTTTTCTGAATGGTTGGTCATGTCATTTGGATTAACAAATGCTCCTACAACCTTCATGAGAATGATGGACGACATATTTCAAACCTTCACCAATGCATTCATTTTGGGGTATTTAGATAACATCTCGATCTTCAGCTAGAGATGGGAAGAGCATCTCCACCATTTTCTAGAGGTCCTTCAAACCCTTCGACAACACAAGTTGTTTGCTAACTTGGAGAAATGCACCTTTGGCCTGACCCAGGTTCAATTTCTGGGGTACATCATTGATGAGTAGGGTGTACATGTAGACCCATCCAAGGTACAAGTCATTTGGGATTAGCCAGCCCCAACGACTCTAACAGAGCTCCGCAACTTTATGGGTCTTGCCAATTTCTACTGTAGGTTCATGTTAGGGTTCGCTAATATCTCTTGGCCTTTAAGTCAAGTCACCAAGGGTGGAGTGAAAGAAAACTTTTTTTGTCAGAAACCCAGTAGCGAGCATTCTCTGAGTTGAAGAATCACCTTTGTTCTACACCAGTTCTCATGTTATCATACCTGCAATGACCATTTGAGATTGAGACAGATGCCTCTAACTATGCTGTTAGTGCAGTTCTTACTTAACAGGGGCATCCAATGGCTTACCACAATGAGACACTTTCAGACACAGTTTGAAAGTACCCCACTTACAACAAAGAAATGTATTACATTGTGCAGGTGTGTCGTCAATGGAAGCATTACATTCTGGGGAAGGAAAGAGTCATAAACACAAATCACTGACCTCCACCATTCATACAGACACAAGGGAAGTTGTAGAACGATCGCCATAAAAAATGGTCCACCTATATGCAACAGTTCCATTTGAACATTAAGTATAAGAAGTCCAGCACCAATAATGTCATTTATTGCCTCAGCCAACCACTAGTCATGGCACTAGTCATTGTGCTTGACTCTTGTTGGCACAAGACATCGGGGTGGCCGCATCTTTACAAGAGCGATCCAAAATTCGACAGCATATACTAGACACTCGTGGAAGGGAAGAAAGTTCCAAAATTTCACCTTCAGGATGCATTGTTATGCCACTTGGGACACATATGTGTTACTTCAAGTGAGCATGCCAAGATTATTTGGGAGGTGCACTACAGTCGGGCCGCTGGACATTTTAGAGTAGAGAAAACAGTGGCAGTAATACAAAAGTATTTTTATTGGCCAAAAATTCAACAAGATGTTTGGAAGTACATTAGATCGTGCATCAACTGTGCCATTGCCAAACCAACCATCAATAAGTAAGGCTTGTATACTCCTCTACCTACTCATTGTCGGCCTTGGGAATCTATCTCCATGGATTATATGTCAGGCCTTCCTTCTACTAAGCACGACAATGATTATGTTTTGTGGTCATTGATAGATTCTCTAAGATGGACAACATGGCAGCTTGCAAGAAGAGTATCTCAGCAGAGGCCATTGCTAAGCTCTTCTTTGAGCTAGTGTGGGTAAACTTTGGGATCCCACAGTCCACAGGTCTCCATCCCCAAACTGATGGCCAAACAAAGGTTGTCAACAGGATGATCATACACATTTTTCTTATGTACAACTCAAAGCATCCACGTAGATGGGATGAAAGTCTCCCCTATGTCAAAAACAACTACAATAGAGCTCTCTGTAGATCCATAGGCCATAGCCCCTTTCGGGCGCAGTTACGATTTCAGCCATTGTGCCCCACTGATGTGGCCATAGCATTTGCATCCACTCGGGTAGATTCAACTCACGTTTGGTTCGAAGATGAAATGGCTAACTGATCCAAATTGGATCCTATAACACTCTCTAAGTTTTCATGAACTCTGTAAAATTCATGCCAAAATTTCAAAGTCTTATAAGTATCAAGCTATCGGATATATCCTCGTAACAGTTGCAATTTTTTATCAGCGCAGAGCAAGGAGGACCCTCGATTAAACGCGCAGACCGTTAGCCCATGGTAACGTGTGCTATCACAAATTAGCAAAACAAGAGGCTAGTTCAAGAAACCAATAGAGGTTGAGATTCAGTAAGGAGAGTTTGTGTACTTTAGAGACTTGGGGGATCCAAGTACTGTCTTGCTGATTTATGTCTGTTGAGTGAGACTCAAATTGAGCTCACTATTGTAAAAACTCTACTTTGAAAACATAATAGAGAGGCCACCCCTGAAGACTGGATCTAAAGATGTAGCCCAAGAATATTGGGTGAAGTCATTATTAAACTTGTTCTGTCTATATGTTTGCTTGTTGTGTTTTCTTTAACTGCTTCAGTGCCCGTGTATTTCACAATCTTATCGATCCGTTGCATAAAATAACATGGACACATCCATGCACATGAGTCTATAATACCTTATTAATTGTCTTCGATCAATTCCAGATCAAGTGGTATCAGAGCTCTAGGTTGCTAAGGTTAGACAAGTTTGTGCTGGATTTTGTTGTTGAATGTTAACTAGGAAACAGATCAAATTAGGAGAAGGAGAATTGGTTGAAGCTAACCCAGAAATTGGAAGAGTCTACCCTAAGAGGAAAATGGCAGAAGAAAGTCCCTTGGAATCAGACACCCAGTTCATGGATAATTTCATGACCATGAGAGCCATCGTAGAAGAAATGTACAGAGAATTTAAGAAAGGTAGAGATGAAGACTCATCAAACTCCAAACAAGATAAAGGAGCAGAAGAATCTCTCCTCCATGACCATTCAAAAAGAAAAGGGAAAGAAGAAAACCTTCCCACACCTCCTAGTAGCCCTGAAAATAAAATTAAAAAATCTTTGATTAAATTAGATGTTGAATTTGATTTCTCGATATATGATGGAGCGTTGAATGTAGAGATGCTGGATAATTGGATTAGAGAGACTGATGTGTATTGCAGGGTGTAGAGCATTAATTCAAACAAAAGTAAGATTCAGTTGGCCAGCCTATGCCTTGGAGGCACTGCCTTGGTATGGTGGGAAGGCAGGACACAAGCTGACATGAAGAAGCATGGTAAAATTTAATATGTCTGGAGTGAATTTGTTTATGCAATTAAAAGGAAATTCTATCCACTAGGTTATATGCAGCAAGGCATGATGAGCTGGCAAACTCTTCGCCAATTAAAAGTGCAAAGTGTACAAGGCTACACTTAAGAATTTAGAAAAGGAGCTTTGATTCTAGGAATTTCTTTATACTCACTTGAGACTTTGCTGAAGTATATAGGTGGTCTACACAAGTATTTAAAGCACACCATTCTCATTTTTAATCCCACTAGCATAGATGAGGTATCCATTCAGGCTACACATCTAGAGGCTAGAGGTAAGAGTGTGAACCCAGAAGTTGGGGGATCATCAAAACCCACTGCAAGCAAGAACAAGGAAAAGAGAAAGCAGAAATGGAAAGAGAGGGAGACAAATTTTTTACAAAAGACAAAACCTTCATGCACTCACTGCAAGAAGGATGGGCATGATGATAAAAACTGCTAGATTCTGCATTCAGAGATGAGACCTAAGAAGTTCGATGGAAAAATTTAGAAGACTATTGCAACTATTCAAAAAGATTTGGGGTCAGACTCAGGGGATGAAACAACAATGGTAGCCACAGGTACACAAGGTAAAAATTCTAAAGCATCTACTAGTAATTCTACACAATCTACTGATAACGAAGAAAATGAGAGGAAAAGGCATGAGCCTTTTCATATTTGAGTTATTTCCAAGCATCAAAAGATTGATACTTTGTTTGATAGTGGCTCAGAAATAAATTTAATTTCTGAAGCAATTGTAAAGAAGATGGGATTACTAACCACACCTCACAAGAAGCCATATCCAATAGGTTGGTTATGTGATAAAGAAAAGGTACAAGTGACTAGACAATGTAAACTTAGGTTTTCTTTCGGGTCAACATTTGTAGATGAGGTTGAGTTAGATATAGTTCCTTTGGATATATGTGGAATTGTTTTAGGAAGTCCTTACTTGTATGATAGGAAAGCCATTTTCTATAGAGCTAAAAACAAGTATAAACTCATTAAAGATGGAATCGATTATATTGTAAGAGCTCATAAACTCAAGAATAATTGTACTCTCATAAACTCAGGGCAAATGAAAGGAATTGTAAATTAATGCAAACAATTTTTATTGATGGTTGTAAAGGAAAATAAACCTAATAAAACAAATATATTGGAGGGTTGTAATGCGAAACAGTAAGCTAATTGAGAAAAAGTTGTTTCAAAATATGATATACTATTTCAAGAACCTAAAATTTTGCCACCCCAAAAGTAAATAGTACACGATATTAAATTGCAGCAAGATGCTCCATTGCCTAACATCAAAATGTATAGGTTTTCCACTTTAGAGAATGCAAAAATCAAGAAGCAGGTATAGGAGCTGCTCGAGAAAGGGTTCATAAGACCTAGCACATCACCATGTGGGTCTCCAATTGTCTTAATGAGAAAGAAAGATGGCTTATGGAGAATGTGCATTGATTACTGAGCACTAAATAAGATAACAATAAAAAATCATTATCCCCTTCCTCGAATAGATGATCTACTAGATCAGTTGAAAGAAGTTGTTTACTTTTACAAGTTAGACTTGCATAGTGGCTACCATCAAGTCAGAGATGCAGAGAAAGATGCAATGAAGACTGCTTTCAAAATAAAGTAGGGATTGTATGAATGGTTAGTTATGCCTTTTGGCTTAACTGATGCTCCTGCTACTTTCATGAGAGTAATGAATGATGTATTCAGGCCTTTTATTGATGATTTTGTCATTGTATATTTAGATGACATTCTTATATTTAGTGAAACATGGGAAGAATATTTGAAGCATCTCAAGCAGACTCTAGATGTTTTGAAAAGATAAAATCTCTATGTTAAGCTATCAAAATGTGAATTTGGCAAAACATCTTTGAATTATTTTGGTCATATTATAGGGGGTGGTGAATTAAAGATAGATCCCTTTAAGGTTGCAGTCATTGTAAATTGGCCTAAACCCAAAATTGCTATAGAAGTTAGAAGCTTCCTAGGAGTAGCACAATATTGGCGAAAGTTTATTGCTAACTTTTCATCGATTGCAGCTCCCTTACATGCTTTAACGGGATTGAACAAGGTGTTTCAGTGGGGAGGCAAACAACAGAAAGCCTTCAAGACCTTAAAAGAAAAGACTAGTACAACACTAGTACTAGCACTACCCGATCTTCAAAGACCCTTTGAGATTGGAATAGATGCCAGTGACTATGCCATGAGAGCAATTTTGATGCAACACGGTAAACCCATATGTTATCATTCTAAGACATTTAATTCTGCAGTAGTCAATTATCCCACATATGATAAGGAATTGTATGCATTAGTACAGAGTGTGAAAAAGTTGAAAGATTATTTAATGGGCAAAGAGACAGTTATATATACTAATCATCAACCACTTCAATATTTACATTCCCAAACTAAGTTGCAGCAATCAAGACACTATAGGTGGATGGGTTTTCTACAACAGTTTCATCTTGTCATTAGATATAAAAAGGGAATACATAATAAAGTTGCAGATATGTTGTCCGGACCATTCATAAATGCATCTACTATACTTAAGTATAACTCAGTATTGCATGAAAGCTACATTGAACAGTATGCTCAAGATATGGATTTTAAAGATGTATATGCAACTTTAAGTTGTGGAAAATGAGTAGAAGAATTAAATTATCATGTTAAGGACCAACTGTTCTATCATTTTGGAAAGTTATGCATTCCACAAACTAAAAGGGTAAAGATAATTCGAGAAGCACACACTTCTCTAATATGAGGTCACTTTGGTGTAAGTAAAACAGTCGCACAACTGCGGAAAAATTGTTATTAGCCAAAAATGAATGACACAGTTTTTAGATATGTAAGAGGGTGTACTATGTGTGCTAAAAGCAAGCCCAAGAAATCTTGTACACTCCATTAGCAGTTCCTTCTCATCCTTGGGAAAGTATGTCATAGACTTTGTCGGGGAATTGCCTAAATCTAGAAAAGGTCATGACTATTTATATGTTATTGTGAATAGGTTCAGCAAAATGTGTATTTTAATACATTGTAACAAATAGATTACAGCTGAACAAACATCAAAGTTGTCCCTTCAGCATGTATGGGTTCATTTTGGATTACCCACTTCCATTGTATCTAATCGAGATTCCCAATTTGTTGGGATGTTTTGGTTGAGTCTGTGGGAATTGATGGACACCAGACTGAAGAACAGCACAACCTTTCATCCACAAACATATGGCCAAATAGAAGTGGTCAACAACATAGTGATTCAGTTGATCAGAGGCTATTGCAACAAGCATCCCAAGCTTTGGGATGAACATCCGTGTTATGTGTAACATGCTTACAATCGTGCTAAACTTTCTTCTAAACATATATCTACTTTTGAGACATATTCTGGTTTCACACCAAGGTCTCCCTCAGATTTTGTCTTTGGTAAAGACATAGCAGTTTATGGACACAATGATGTTGACAAGGAAACCAAGTTCATTGAATAAATCCAAGAGATTCACTAGGCAGTACAAGAACAACTGGAAATGTCTCAAGCCACGTACAAGGCAAGGCATGATAAGCATCAGATCGAGCATAGTTTTCAAGTTATTGATCAAGTTTGGTTGTATATCAGCAAAGACAGAATGCAAGGTGAAGGTAAGAAGTTCAAGATAATAAGGAATTTACCCTTAAAGATACTAGAGAAAATTGGTGAGAATGCTTTTTGCCTCGATTTTCCAGGTTACATGCACATCTATTCAGTAGTTAATGCAGAAAGCTTAAGACTATTTGAACCTTCATTGGTTGAAGATCCCAAAGAGTAGAGTCAATTGCCTTCTATTGATGATCTGTTACCTAAATATTTCAATGAATTGTAGGAAGATACAGTTCTAGATAGGAAGGTGAGAACTATGTGCAGAAGGGATCTTGAGTACCTCAGGATTGGACTTAAAGGTTCAAAACCAAGCAGTGTGAAATGGATAGAAATTGGGCAGGCGAGGAATTTGTACTCACTTGATTGATGCTTAAAAACCAAATTTTGGTGGTCCAAAATATTTTTCAGTAGGAAGGTCATGATCCAAATTGGATCCTGGAACACTCTCTAAGTTTTCATGAGCTTTGTAAAATTCATGCCAAAGTTTCAAAGTCTTATAAAGATCAAGCTATCAGAGATATCCCCGTAACAATTGCAATTGGTGATCAGTGTGGAGCAACGAGGACCATTGGTCAAGCGTGCAGACCGTCGGTCCATGGTAACGAGCACTATCACAAATTAGCAAAACCAGAGGCTAGTTCGAGAAACGGGGGTCGCTAATCGCATATCGTAGGGCAAGCCCTTCAAAGAAGGAAGGCGTAAGCTGCCAGACCTGAAAAATCATAAAATGTAATGGATATCGTCCTAATTCCATTAGAAGCAATGTCCCACAAAAAAAGCGGAAGAATATTGGAAGGGCTTCGAGCGGTAAGTGGTTCAACCGAGTCCCGCCCGATACCACACAATGGGTGCCACACATCCAGTGGAAGAGAGAGAAAACCACTCACATGGGACAAGTAACCATCATGTTACTTATCCTCCTGATATGGACGACGATCGTAGGATTTGGAGGCTCTAGATTAATGGCAGAGATGCATTCCAATGGGTGATTGGACTTGACGAGGTAAACAAACAAAGTTGTATAGGATTTGAAGTGTAATCTACTAGTAAAGATCAATAATTCACATGTATCATGTCTGCGCTTAGAGAGTATTTCCCACCTCTAGTATCTAGTGACCAATATTTTTCTCTACTTCTACATTGAGTATGAAACCATAGCCTCATTCTCCAGTAGCACAATTTTCTCCCGTGTAGCATGGATTGCGTTCTCCAAATAATGAATATTAAAAGCTTAAAAGCTTCAACACCCACTTGAACACTTGAGCAATGAGACTCTCTTCACCTGCGTCGCTGCAATTTTCATCAGTGAAGATGGGACACAACATGATGAATAATGGACAAAAGATAGGGGTTGAGGATATGACTTGGATGCAAAGGAAGAGACAAAAAAATGACAATTAAGAAACACCTCCAACTAATTAGACACAGATAGATGGGATGGAAAAGCTAGACCAGGTGGCACTCAAGGAGATATGGAAAAATAAAATAAGAAAAAAGCTAAGAGGATATAGACCAAGGATAACGTGGAGAGAAATATTGCCTATGACATTAATGAAAAAGGATTTAAAGTTGTGATAAAAAGTTAAACCATGAAATAAGGAGGGCCAAAGAAAACTTATATAAATAATAAGGAAAATATATGCTTTGTCAAAAGCACATAGATTTTAAATGCAACCAACCAAAAAAAAATTCCACCATCATGGTTGAGAAAGTTACCAAATCCAAACTACAATAATGACCAATTGTGGGAGTGAAAATTAGTTAACTTAGAAAAATGTCAGGGTGATTACCCTTAACCTCTTTCAAATAAATGCCAACTCTGAGGTCCATACAAACTATCCAAGTATTGCAAAATCATGATGGGATATAATGATGACATCTTGGGAAGTATCATCGTTGTATGGAAGATCTAGAGAAACCAGACATTGTGAGGTGGGGAAGTTATTTGTAAAATTAATTTTGAAGCACTACACTTATCTCATTGGGGATGTGATTATGGAGAAGACCTTCATTATCCAGTTTGTTTGTTAGCTTGTTTTTAGAACACTAAACATGAGAGGGAGTGGAAGTTCTAATTTGGGAAAGGATTTTATCGGCGCATTCTAGACCACTTTCAAGACACCATTAGTGAGAAATGTTGGAAGGAGGAGAAGCATTTTATAGCTTCTTGGCCATTTGAATTATCATCTACATGTTCCCTTCAATAATCATGTAAGAGAAACATTCACTAATAGCTATTTGAAAACCATACTCCAAGGCATAAATTTATTCAATCCTATTGAGTCTATAGTTTTTTTTTTGTAAATTGAGTAAGTCTATGACTATAAACAGAATATATACAGCAAATACATCCTGATCTCATCCCGCCCCGAAGGGAAACCGGGCATCTTGATCATCCAAAAAATGTCAGGTTGAAACAAAATTGGCTGTTTGCCACTGTATCAAACCATTTTTCCAGGTCTATTACTATATCTAAGCTCCTACTATAGTCTACGAAGATCTATAGTTATTCAAAGAATGAAGTCCATTTTATTTGCAAAGTTTCCATATAAACATGTAGGGCATAGCTTACTCTCGGGGGAACAATAAAATTTGAATTGATGAAGCTAGAAAGAGAAGGAATCCAAGAGTTTGGTATTAGAAGAGGGTTTATTTTAAGTAGGTCGAGGAAGAGTGTTAGAGCGAAGAAAATCAAGGGATTTTAGGATGTTTTCTTCAAGGTTGTTTTCTTCAAGGGATAGATGGAGTGGAGAGGATCATTTCCTTTATATATTTCCTTAAATTTTCCATTACAAAGTATTCCATCAATGTGAGACCCTATTTTAAGCCTTATATAAGCGCTATGTTAACCATAAATCCCCCCTTATTAATGGATATATATTGATTTATTTCATTTCTATTATTACTATCTGATGTAGGCCTAAAAGATTAATTGCACCATTACATTATTATTGTACCCCTTGAGTCATATATATATATATAAGGAGACCTAGTATTAGGATCATCATATCTTGTCTTATATTGTATTATTTTTAAAATGATGTTTCACCCTTGAAGCACACAATATTCATTGACTAATTAACATTTTTAAAGCACATTGTTCATAACATTTGGTATCATAGCATATGTTGTTGGATTTTTGATAGTTCATTGTTGTCATTGATGTATTAGCATAATGTTAATTGAGAGTAGTATTACATAGATTCAAATATTTGTGATTTGCAAAACTATGCTCGAGAGCTTTGATCATCCACCGTAATCAATGGCTCATGTTGTGTGCATTGTCTGTTTCCTAACCTGAATTAACTTTTCATGTTGTAAACTAGTTTATACTAAAATGTAAATCCTTTCAACATTTATTTTGAAAAGCTATATGTGATTATAAGGACATCGTTCAAGTGCTTAAGAGCATATACTCTACTAATTTTTTTCATTACTAACAAATGCTTTACTTCGACTAGATTCTTTTATTCTATTAAATTTTTTATCAAAGTAGAACCAATGAATCTTTGTATTCACGGTTCTTGAATATTAAGTGTATTTGTGATCTCACATTTTTGAATTAAGTATTTATTTTCCAATATTAATGAAGTGTCTTGTTAATGCATGTGAGGAAGAAGCCTTGTACGAGAAAACGAGTGTATGGGGGAAGGAACACAAACTTTATTTTGTAATGTTTTGGATCTTTGCATCCATCATGCTCTTATTTTCCTTTGGATGTATACATAAACATCACACTGAGATATTCTCATGTGCCTATGTTTCATCATGGTCCCCTAACCACACTTAGAATATCATTAGTAATGTATTATGCTAAACTATAAAACGTCATATAATTTATGCATGATAAAGACATCATATTAAAATAACTAAAAGAGAAAGGAAAAAAATGTGAGAAGATGGAAGAACAAGGTCCCATTCATTTAGAAACTTTATCAAAGAAGAATCAAGGAATCTTGATATTGAGGCTTTCTAAATACTCTGTTCATTTTTTATCTAGTATTTTTCAATTAAGTACATTTTAGCCAATAATAAATGAAGTTTGTGTTTTTAATGCATGTGAGGAAGAAGTGTTGTGTAAGAGAACAAGTATGTGGATAAAGGAATAAACTTTCTTCCGTACTGTTCTGTATCTCCATATACAGTTCCCTTCTGCACACTTCTGCCGCACATATTTCTTTTGCACAACAACACATATTAATTAATCAATTAGTGTACAAAGGGAATGTGTATGTAAAATAAGGACAACAAAAATCGGACACATGAAATTATTAGAGAGAAAATCTAAGATAAAAAAATTGCACAAATAAATATATAACCAAAATATTTTGTAACAATAAACATATTTTCCATTTTAAAATTTTAGACATTAGATATGTAGAACAATAAGTGTATGAAGTTTGTGATGTGTGTGGAATAAAGGATGTGCATAATAGGAGGTATATATGAGAGAATGAGTGTCCACAGGGAATGTTTGTGATGAACAAAAACATGAAATTATGTTTTTTTATTTTATTTATTAAAGTAATTATAAAATATTTTGGAGGCTATAACCTTCCATGCCATATATATTGTGTGTGAAATGTTATATGGTTATATAGATGGCTTATTTATGATGCACATTGTATGACTTCAATATCATCACAAAAATTAGTTAGAAAATCTGTCACCCTGAAGAAAATCTATCATAACTAATACACAGCACGATCTCCACAAAATGATAGATGATAGAATATTTGAATGGCTTCATGCATTATGACCACGACAGCTTTAGAAGTTAATAGCATGTTTCTCAGGTTTCTCTTAGTGGAAAGAATGTAAGTTTTACAATTATGTCAAATTCCAAAATAATCCTAAAATTTATAATTTAGTTAATTTAACCTGAGCTAGGTACTTGTACACTCCCACAGCTGTGATTACTTGTACACTCCCACAACTGTGATTCGAAGGAAGAGGGTAGAGAGTGGAACTCCCCGGTTTTCTGAACAACATTCCAGCTGGTGCAAACTGCTGTTCTCCGAACGTGGATGGTGGATAATGCAGCTTGATGAGAACGCGATTAGTTCAAAAAAGAGTTTCGAGATATATTAATTGAAATTGCCAATGTTCCTGAGGGCATCCTGTCCGTCCTGTCTGATATACGCAAATGACAATTCAGTAAGATGCTGCCGGCGTAAGACGTCTCCCATGAATTCGAAGGAGGCGATAATGGGCCACCGTATCTGCACGAATGCGTCCACGTGAGTAGCTTGAAGAGATTCCCGCATATCCTGCTGCCCTAATCCCAGAAGAAACTATTAACACTACAATTCACTACTTATTTTAATATATTTTAGAAGCTTCAAAGGCATTTATGACGTAATGCTGTGGATGGCTTCTTTTCTTTCCTTGGTTAGGGTCGGCCATTTGCCAGTGAGAACCTAACAACCCATCGCCATTTGATATTATAAAAGTCCTTTTAGTTCGGTGGCCTCAACAAAAATCCAAAATTCGGTGGTGATGACAGCGCAGAACAGCTTTAACTGTTTTGTTGGCTAGTAATATAAGCGTACCGTGAGGGACTATTCTCCGGAATAATTGGCGGAGAAAGTCGATTTTGTCATCGTAGACAGATGCCTACCACTAAAGCTAGTTTTTCTAAATTTAAAAAGTTTTTTTTTTTTTTTTTATCTGTCGTTCTTTTAGCCCAACTCTCGAACAATCTGAGGTCGACAATTTTAAGTAATTTTCTACTCTGGCGCAGAGGAAGCAATCCATTGGTTTCTCAATAAGTTTTCAAAACCAATTTTAATATAATATCTAATCATACTGCACTAATAAAATTCGCATAACCAATTTTAATATAATATCTAATCATACTGCACTAATAAAATTGGCATCTAATTATATTGCACTAAAAAAATGCACTTATGGCTGGCGGATATGACTAACTCTCATGACGTTTTTGAAAATTACGTCCGTGGACTTTCTATGGCTTTTCGGAATTCGACTCAATCGGCTAACTAGGCGATGTCAAATTTTCTTAAACACATTTCGTATAAGTCATTATATTTTGCATTGTTTTTTTTTCATTAGCGTTATGAAATGTACTCTCAGTTTTTCGTTTTTTTTTCTTCTATTTTCTTTTTAGTAACATAGTTATCAAATTCTAAATGGAGTTGTCTATAATGCGACTTTTTGGAAATTTTGGTGACGGAATCCGGCGGAAGAAATGAGGTTAAATCTTGATTTTTAGCGGTTAAAATGGTTTTTTAACTGCATATTTGGATTCAGCGCCCTAAAAAACCCCTGGGAGCCATTGATTGTGCAGAAACTAGCTATCAAACTTGGGATTCCAATGAATTGCTGCCAGATTTTTGACCGGAAAAATCCGCCAGAAAGACTTTCAAAAAGTCGCGTATATACTACTGCATTCAAATTCCATAAGTAAATACCTTGTAAAAGCCAAACTGAAAAAATCCACATTACATTTCTCATAAATATTTTACAGCTTATAAAAATATATTTATATTTTATAATAAGAATATAGAGAATTTTTTAGGTATAGGTTTATTGTTTTTTTCCTTATTATATTTTTTTTAAGAAATATATAAAATCAAATTTTATATTAATACTAATAGTTTTTATATTAACTACTAATAGTGTTCATTCCACATGACACTTCTCATGTTTAGTTTCAAAAATCGTTAAAGTATTCAAAATTCCATAAGTAAATATTTCTGGAATTCAAAAATTATCTATTATATATCGTTATAAATACTTACGCATATAATTTATCACTTTTTAGTATAAAGGTTGATTATTAGTATGTTATAAATAATTATAAATAGAATTTATTATTCTCTATTATGAGAATTTATTATAGCAAATGATTTGTTTATTGATTATTAATAGTTTTTTTAATACTTAACTTTAGAAATCATTAAAGTCTGGGTGCCATGTCACTTATGAAATTTGATCATTAACTATTGGTACTAGTTAATTGTTCATAAAAACATAACATAATCTTAATATGGCTTTTTTGAATTAACATATCTTCATTATTTATAAATCTATATGTTAAAGAATGAAATAAAGAAAATATCATAATTAAAAAATATAATTGTTTACTTAAATCAAATTAGCAAATATCAGTTTTGATTTTGATTAAAGTAAAATTAGAGAAAGATATTCAAAACAGATTTCTAATTATAAACAAATAAGCAATGTATATAATGTCTTATAGGATCAATAATGATTATTTAAGAAGCAATTAATAGACGAAATTCTAAAAAAAATTATTCATTAAAAATATAATATTATTTTAAATGAATGAGTGGATATTAGTTTGTTTTGATTAGAAGATAAATTAGAGAAAATATACTCAAAACAAATTATAATTAGAAACAATAAATATAATGTTGATGAAATTATATTTATTATTAAGTAATAATATACATAAGATTATAGATATTATATAAATTATAAATAGTATCTAATTTTGATAATTATGAAAATTTATATTTAATGTAAATAAAGTAATGCAAATACAACATAACTAATTGTTCATTGGGATCATTGTTCACATCTTGTATTTTTATTAATTTAATTCTTATTGTATTGGCTAATTGGTAAATATGAACATATCATAACATTAATAGCTTTGTTTAATTAATATATAATTTATTAATTAGAATCTAATGTAAAAATTCATTAAAAAATGTATTTTAATTAAAATTATATATTTTTATTTAAAATGAATTGAATATTATTTTTTTATTAAATTCAATTAGAGAAAGATATTACTGCCAACAAAACATTGTAATATGTAGGTTAGTATCTTGTAATCAATAAATAGATGATCCAAACCATTTTTTATTTATTAACTCTTTGTATTAACGAATTATAAATACGAATATAACATAATAGTAATATGGTTCTGTTAAGCTAACATATTTTTATTACATCTTAAAAATTAATA